>PYAF01002226.1:1689438-1706636 GCA_007407185.1 Glycine tomentella | reverse complement strand
TTTTTTTTTTTTTTTTTTTTTTTTTTTTTTTTTTTTTTTTTTTTTTTTTTTTTTTTTTTTTTTTTTTTTTTTTTTTTTTTTTTTTTTTTTTTTTTTTTTTTTTTTTTTTTTTTTTTTTTTTTTTTTTTTTTTTTTTTTTTTTACTGATCCAAGAGGTAACGTTAATTTAAATAAATTTACTTGCATAAAAACTGAATCCAGCTGGTCGTATGTCATGTTATATTAACGAGAAAAAACAAGAAAGTTTGGTAGGAGGCCCTGTTTGTAGTTTTGTTCAGGCATTTAATGCCCTAAGGCTTATATACATAATTACGTACTGCACAGATATTTTTAATTTTGGCCATTTGCTGCTCAGGTCTACGAAAGAAATTATTAGCTGAATATATATACCGCCAGAAAATTCCATTAATCAATTTCACCGAAATATTCTATTTAATTAATAATTAGCAAGTTACAAATTACCAGTTTGTAATTTGGCTCAAGGTCAATTACCGGCAGTTTTCTCAATTATTTATTTATTTTTTATAAAAAAAAAATAAAACTCATACAATTCAGTTGATTTGAGCATATCCTGTTGCCCAACACAATCACAACATAATGTGTTGTTAAAAAAAAATCTATAAATGGTAACAATGATATTGTCAGTTAATTACAAGCCGTTAGTAATCAAACTATTAGAAGTTATCTACTACACAACACAACATTGCTTGTTCCATCAGTCAGTCCAACAGCTGAGCACACACCAAAAACAAACATGCAACAACCTCCAATAGACCTAATATGGCTATCTCAACCTCATTCTTAACACACCAATGACAATCACCACCCAAATGTAGAAGCAAGCATGCTCACACTGCCAGAGAAAAATTATACTAATATTTACTATGTTGCTAGAATACTATATTACTATGCTGTCTCTGAGGGCCTGGTAGACCTTTTTCCTTCCATGGCATCTTTCTTCTTTCGACAGTTTGTGCAGAGGAACGGACCTTCCCATGGCTTGGATACTGGGGGGAAAAAAGACCCAGTGTTCATTGATAAACTATCCACAGAGGGCTGATCTGCTTGGCAAACCGCACAGCGGAAAATCCCAGGATTCATATTAGACGGAAAATCCTTGCCTAACCTGCACTTTTTAAGTCCGGAAATTTAAGAGTCACACATAATGTAGGAAAAAGGATCATTTATTCTCACTTTCCACCATGTTGGTGACGATTGACGAAGCAAAGCAACAATTAAACTTCAAATGGCATCATGCAAATATAAATTTAGCAGTTATAGTCTCAGTTACCTCTCTGTAAGCATTGCAGAACCCTCTTCAAATAATTCCTCCACAACACCAACAGCAGAAAGCTTATTGGTGCCTTTGTTTGTAGAGTTTGGAGATTTCTTTCCAAAGAGAAGGGAAGTTAGCACATTACGTTTCTTTCTTCGAATTGCTGGTAACACAGGATGATCTGAAGGAATAATATCTACAACGAGGCAAGTAGTATCATCCTTCAGCCCTCTTGACCTTAGAGCTTCCTGTTAAAAAATGGAAGAGAAAAACACAAAGCATTAGTAGAGAAGATAATGGAACATTCATTCCTGAAAAGACAGTAAGATTGGCCCAATTAACAATCACCTTAACCACCAGCTTTGCAGCAAGCTCAGCAGGTACACCCCGGCATGACTTGGCAGCCATATCAGAAGATAAAGCATCCCAAATACCATCAGAAGCTATAATAAGTCTTCCACCAGCATTTGATAGCTGGGGAACCAATAAGAGAAGGTCAAGAGTGCTGAAATTTAGTATGAAACACTTCCACATAATGGCCATCAATCAATAAACTAAGACTACACAATGAAACTAGCTTACCTTCACTTGCTTAACGTGTGGTATTGGCACAATAAATTCTCCCACGTCTGTGTCACCAATTGATCTAGAAAGGCACAATCCACCAGGCCAACAGCGAAGAGGCCCTACCTATAAATGTATTAAGGAACCAAAACAGGCTAGTGAAAAAGTCCTTATTAGAAAGGAATATAAAGATTACATCGTACCTCATTGCCTCCAAATACATTGAGTCTTCCTACTTCACCACCACTGGCAGTAACGCGTTCCCTCTCTTCTGCATTTTCTTCCAATCTGTGATCAACTGTCAAGAGAGAAACAACACCTCCTTGAGTATCTAATATGCAACGGGAATCCCCAACAGATGCAACAGTAACAGTCCATCCATCAACCAGAACAAATGTAGCTGTTGTTCCTGAAGTTTCCCCTGCAGGCAAAATTATAAGGTCAAGAAAAGTGCATGTGGAGAACTCCAATAGGGATGCAAAGAAAACTCTGAATGCACCTTTTTTCTGAAATTCTATGTCAGTTTTTACAAAACCAACAACTAGAGCACGAGGCAGAGCCTGAAGCCACTCATCCCTACTGATATCTTGCGGTATTGCACTCAAAACATTACTTAGTATGCTTTCCTTCGCAAAAATAGCAGCAGATATACCATTGTGCCCATCAAAGATCTGCCAATCAAGAATTTCCTTATGGATATCATAACCATTGTGGGAATAAATTGATGCTCCACTTGTTCACTGAGAAACTATAGGAGAAGAAAGAAAACATACACTTCAATTCTCATTTATTTACCAAACCTGAGAAACAAACATGTCTCCACTCTCCAGTGTACGGAACTGATTACCAATTCAGTCTTATCTTATGCTATTTTCTCATCTCTTATTATTCTGATGTCTATCCCCAAACATTTCACTAAAAGCAAAAGGATGCTAATCATTTTAATACAATTGTAAATGTAAATCAAGAACATAAATAATACCGCAAAGACAGAAAACAGTGTTGATGAATCCCCTGGAACTCTCTGGCAATCTGTTTTGATTAAAAAGTAATCTTCTCCTTTCTTTGCCAAGCCAGCCTGCCCATACTTCACAAAAGGCCTTTCGATTTTTCCATTCCGTAGCTCCTGGCCAATCAGGGTTGCCAGCGGAACAGGAGGTTGCTTCATATTAGATAATTCAGTTCTACTCATCTTTGTTTAAAATTAAACATTTCTGGAACCCTGTCAAAGAAATCCTAATAACAAATTCGAAAACAAAAATAAAAGCCTTAATAAGATTCGTGTTCAATAATGAATAGAAATCCAAAAGACTCTCCACTGCCTCTAGCAGATCTACATGTTTAGGGTGTCAAAATTATTAGCAGCACAATTCAACGCATAAGAGGTGACCATAGAGACATCAAACTCAATATACCATAACATGACACTGTTTATTTTGAAAGTAAGACCCCTTTAATTTGAATTTCCCCTATTGAGTATGTACATGGAGCAAAAAATCTAGAAGTCTAGAACAGATAATAGATAATGTGCATTTTTCAATAAAATGGCAAAGCCTTACTTCAGAAAAGACAAATAGACCAAAATTTCTTCGCATTTAACAATATAAAATAACATCACAACAAAATGACTCCGTGAAATGAGTACATTAGAAATCAAATTCTCAACAAATTAACGATTACAATAACAGGCCAACCCATGATTTTTTTAAGAAAAAAATAAATCTTGTACAGTTGTCTCACAATTGGGTATCTGAGAAAATGCATAGCCAGCTAACTAGGATACTGCATTTGAAAGAAACAAAGAGTGAAAAAAAAGAAGATGAAATTGGAAAAGGGGGTGGACTCACAGGTGAAACATGGAGATGGAAGATTCAGCATTTGGAGGAAAAGATCCTATACCCTAATGGTTGTGGCTGTGGATGGCACACTACAGAACAGACTCAGAGAGAGAGAGAGAGAGAGAGAGAGAGAAGGAGGAGAGATCTTGCTCTGTTATTATTTGATTGGTAGAGAAATGTTCTAGACAGACAGAGGAAACGCGGAGAGAGAACCACCTCATAATGACGTTTTCATCCTCAACTTCAAATGCAATGCCGTTTTACACCAATACCCTCCTACCCTCTTTTTTACCTTTCTTTTTCCATAATAATCTTTCATTAATAATTAATAATTACCAAAAAAAAGTTTGAATTGATTATTAGTCTAAAATTTTATCTGAAAATCAAAATCATATTCAAACACTTTGAATTAGACTTTCTTAATATAAAATACTATATATAAATCTAAAAATAAATTAAACTAATTAAAACACAAAATTATTGCATTAAAAAACATACAAAAATAAAAGAACTATATGTAAGTATTTTTGGAAATTATTTGTGACTTTTAAAATGAATACACGAGTTCATTTTTCTTCTAAAAAAATGAATACACGAGGGCACTATTTTTTTTATTGAAAATGTTTGTATAAGATGATATTTGTGTTAAAAAACATTTCCAATATTTATCCATAAAAAAATCCTATATTTATTTTAGTAATTCTGAAAATATCGATTTAATTTTCCGATGTGTCCCTATCGTAATTTTTCTCAGCAAAGATTTGTAGCAAATCATCCTTTCCTTTTCATAATCGTTGCGAAAAAACGTCAACGTCTGTTCTTTAATCTCCTTGCTTCATTAAATTTTTAATTAAGAGAAGAAAAGTTCATCACCACTGGGTGAATTCTTCTCTGTTCTGATTTTTTTTAATATGGAATTTATATGATCATTTATCTATACCTACCGATAGATAAAAAGAGATATTTCATTTAAAAATTATTTTTAGTCTCCACTTTTATATAAATATCTTTATCTTTTAATTATTTTAAAATTTCTTATTATATCTTTCAAATCAAAATACAATAAAAAATACAAATTAAAGAAAAAAAAGCAGAAATAAAAATAAAAATAAAAACTACGTCACTTTCATATATAATCAGTTAATCACGCGTAACTATCCATCATGTTTATTTTAAACTCTGCAATCCCACATACATACGTGAATTTCCATTAACTACCTATCCAAACCATCATCAGCAGCCATTCCTTTATCTCT
The DNA here is from genome assembly GCA_007407185.1 of Glycine tomentella. Taxonomy (NCBI): domain Eukaryota; kingdom Viridiplantae; phylum Streptophyta; class Magnoliopsida; order Fabales; family Fabaceae; genus Glycine; species Glycine tomentella. The sequence continues at coordinate 1,701,702 of PYAF01002226.1, read as the reverse complement.
TCTCTGTCATAATATTTTCTTTCTACAAATTCTTTGAACCAAGACTCCCCTTTAAACCTGAAACTCCAAAAATCCATGCTACATTATTTTTTAGAGGAGAGTTTTGCTGCATATTCTTCGAATCTACTACAAGATTATTTTTGTTTTCCATATGGGGTTTGTCATTATAGGCAAAGGCAAAATATTTACATCTACTGCCACATCTTACAAAAGAAATAGCTCATAAAACAAATATTATCGTAATTTAGTAGTGTCGTATTAGGTGAGAAAGAAATCTTTTTTTTTTTTTTTTCTCTTAGTTGTATATAATTTATCTATTTATCTATTTCTCTATTTCTTTTTCTTTTCTTCTTTTTCATGTCTTATTCTTTTTCCAATTTTCCATACCAACCATTTTGTTCTCAATGTATGCATCGATAATTCAAAGCTTACTTGGCAATAAAAAATGGACTTTTATTGATTTTGTTTCAAATTATTTGTAATCTTTATTTTGCTTTTACATTTTTGTAATTTCTATTAATGTTGTTTCTCTTTTTTATTTTTTTACCTTTTTCTTCTTTCTCCTTTTTTTAAAAAAAAAACTTAATTAGCAGTTTTAATTTATTTGTAACTCTTCCTAAGGAAATGAGTATTGTAATTCAAGAGTGATATATTCAGTTGTCATCCGATGTCTCCAATAATATACAGTTTTAATTAACAATTATTCTTTTTTTCTGTTTTCTAATTTTTTTTAACGACATCTTAATTTGTTTAACTTGTATTTTATATATTTTCCTCTTATTTTAAAAAAAATGGTATACTCAAAGTAATATTTTGTAAATATGTGGACTTTCCGCAGGCTATCATCTTTTTTAATTTATGTTATACTCTTTCTCTATTAGTTTTTCTAAGAAATCTGATCATTTTTTTCATGAGGAATTATTCATATATATATATATATATTTTATTTGTCATACGTTGTACTTTCTCTCTCTTTATTGTTGATGCACAATTTATATCTATCTCAATTTTTTTTAGATTAGTTTTTTCTCTTAATAAGAAAAATTAATTAAATGTATATATAGCAATTCATGATTAATATACCAACTACAATTTTTACGAGGACAATTTTTCCCTTTAATTTTTTTCCTATTTTTGCTTCCATAAAATTTACTATTTTTAATCAATTGGTGTAGCTTTCAACTTTCAACATAGAGATTGCCAAAAATAGGGAAGTGGATCTTGAGTGTCAGCATCACAACACTTACATATTGTTCACATTGTAAGTTATCATATATATATATATATATATATATATATATATATGTGACCCATGAATATGTATATCACATTGATTTTTTTTTCTAATTTTTGTCAAAATTTTATGCTAAACAGATTAAATGTTGAATGTTTTTAATATGATTCTAATGTTTATTTCTCACTTTTTTTTAGACAATTCATTCGTGATTATTTATTTAGACCATACTTATCTTGTGTAAAATTTTGACAAAAAATTATGGAAAAATAATAATCACAGTTGATACAAATGAATTAATTTTTTTTTCACACATACCTCTTCAATTTAATCAAATATCTTTTTTAACAACGATCTCACAAGATTAAATATAATGTGATATCAGAAAATTAAATAATAAATATCGATAATTTAATATGTTGGTTGTATTTAAATTACACTTAAGCGGCATGGCGGGACCCGAACTCGTGCCAGTCCGATTCCCACTGACAACGTAAATTTCAAAACTGCCTTGGAAAATCAGAATTCAAAAACCCTAATTTTCTAAATCTCACGGTCTCACTCTCACTCTCACAGCCTCACTTCTCACCCTCGCGGACTTCCCTCTCCATCACACCCACTCTGCACTATTGTCTCTACCTCTCCGTCACGGCGTCAACGACACCCACTCAGTCAGTCACTCAGGCACAGCCGCGAGCCCGCGATCCACTCACAAACATAGGTCGCCGTCGCGACCCCGTGCTACTGCTTTGCCGCGACCCTACGCAGCCATGAATGCTCACCCTCCATCTTCCCTCACCGTAAACATCTCTATCTCCCAGTGATGAAAGCTTTTTCGTGTATTACAATATTAGTGTTTAATTTAACCAGTGTAAAGAACATGGTTTTTGTATCTTTAATTAGTTAGTTGTTTTCTTAATTTTTAGCATCTCTCTCTCCCAATGATGCAAGTTTTTTTTTGTGTATTACAGTATTTTAGTGTTTAATTTAACTAGTGTGAAGAACATGGTTTTTGTATCTTTAATTAGTTAGCTGTTTCCTTAATTTTTATCGGCTGACTATACTAGCTTCTAGCTAGGACTTGGATCCATTGAATATTCCACTGTAACTAATTGGTTAATTCATTAATAACCTTTCACTCCTTTTTAATTAGTGTTTTTTCTGTAATATTTTGAGATATGTATTCTTACTGTTCTACTATTGATTCCTATGATTTTTATATCCGGTGGTTGTTCTTAGACCTTAGAATTGTGAGTTTGAGAGAAAGACATGAAACGATTATCTTATAATCAATGTTGTTAAAACGTAGTGTCAACGCAGAAATGGTGGGGGTGAGTAAAAACGTAAAAACGTGAAATGTAAACGAAACATAAGAGTTTACTACATACACAAAAATAAATAAATATCCAACATATATATATATATATATATATATATATATATATATATAACTAAAACATACCAATACATAAGTTATCACAAATTTAAGTTCAAACACTAAAGAAATAAAATAAGTTCAAATTTAGTCATCGTAAAATAAGTAAAGTGTATTAATAATAAAAAAGACTGTAAATAGCAACTATCTACATTAAAACTTAAAAGTCCATTTAAAAAATGTAATATTAAACTGCAGAAAGGAAAAAAAGTGGGTACAGAAAGCAAATTAGGCCCAAATGACCTAGCATATATTCTTCTTGTCTGTCTCCTTCTCTTCGCTGCTGTGCCGTTTTGGAGTTCTGGTTATGCTCCTTGTCACAAGCTTGGAGAGGTTGAGAGAAGTGAACTGAGTTCCCTTCCTAGAATAGCAGAGTATAGTAGCAGCAGCAGCTTGTCGCGTGCGTGCCTCTCCGGCGAGGTAGTAACAACCCACAAACAACAAGCTTTTAAATTTCTCCGTCGTTTCGCTTCCAATGGCATCAAATAGCCACTCACCATCTCTCGAGATATTAAGTATCTATCGATTCAATCGTTTCTCTCTCTCTCTCTCTCTCTCTCTCTCTCATTTTCTCTCGAGATATGAGTTATAATGACACTAATTCTTCTTTTGAAATGCCTATAATAGACTGATAGTGATATAGTGTGAAGTATTTGTTAAACTTGCTTGTAAATTGTAATGTATCATATGTTCTTCATTTTAAATTACAGCTCAACTCAATTACATTATGTTTTGGTTTTCTGTTTTGAAGCCAACTCTGTTTCTGTTTTGATTTTTTCTTTGCCTAGGTGTTGTTGTGACTGAAAGTGAACGATTGCTGCTCTCTTTTGGACCTTTTGGTGTTGTCATTGAAAGAATTGGTAGCTGAGAAGTAAGCATTTAACAGGTAACTTCATCATCACATTGTTTTTACTGATTATTTTAGATTTGTAGTTTTTGTGTAGTGATTGGTTTGTCTGACTGTGTTGTGACTTGTGACTGGTTGAATTCTTTTTCAAGGAATATGTCTCTAGTCCAAATTGAAAAACAGTTGTAGTTGAGTGAAGGTATTTTCTTTTCTGGTATTGAGTGAAGGTATTTTCAAAAGAACTTTTGGAGACTATTTCATATTAAACAGGGATACTAGAGTTATCACTGTAATTGTTACATGTTCCTGTAGGTTCAAGTATGTTTTTTTTAACACTTCACTTTCCAATGTTAAAATAAAATTCAAAGGGTGAATTTTTGCAACAGGGACGATATTTGTGTGGGTTTTGATGATAGGATACAAAAGTACCCGTTTCTATACATATATTCAGTTCACATGACAGAGGATGACCCTTAATGCAATGGAAAGGCTCTTGTCTTCTTACGTATATGTCACAGTTCAGATCTTAAAAATAATCTCTTTTGCTTATGGGAACAATGAATATTAGGACAACCGAATATTAACAATGTATGAAAACCAAATTTATCTTCTCTAAAATATTGTGCGCTTGAACTTAGAACAATGTATGACACAGCAACATGAGTGTATTAATATAAATATAAACCTTTTGTATTTAAAAATATATATAAACCTTATTAGCTTCGTGTCTTGTGTCATGCACCCTTTGTTTTATTACTTTAACAATGAATATATAGTGCACACTACTAAAATGATTTAACAAGCTTTTTCTTTTTTGATTCCCAATTATTATGTTTTTTTGTATATGCAGATATCTCTCAAGCAAAGCACTAGGATGGAGAGCCACCTTACTATTTAATTAGAAGATGCTTTTAATATATATTCTCATGAAGCATTAATCCTTTGTTTAGAAGAGGAAAAATTAGAAGAGAGAAGATTCTGTACTTAAAATTAAGATCCCATATTTTGAATGTGGGTTGTTATTGTTTTTTTTTTTTTTTGTTACGTAATTAGCTTTTTCGTCTGATTTTTTTAATAAAAAAGCAATATTATTTTTATTTTTTTTAATTTTAATCTAAAGCAGGGACGGGGCGGGGAAAACCAGATCCCTAGCGGGGGCAGGGATGGGGTATGGGTTTTAAAATCCGATGGGGATCGGGGGTGGGGTCGGGGAGCAGTTTTTGAGTCGGGGGCGGGGACGGGGAATGCAATACCCGACCCCGCCTCGTCCCGTTGCCATGTCTAGGATCAATCATCATAGCTAACTAATCATGTTTGCACTGTATAGTGTCATTAAGTCCTAAATCATTATATAAATATGCTATTTAAAATATTTTAGTTTTTTATTATATTTTATTAGTTTGTTTATTGAAGATCACAAAAGCGAGTAAGAAAGCAAACCCCAAGCAAATCCCCTGCTAAGGTGTGTTGTCATACTAGAAATTTATTGCTGCATATCTTTTATACAGTAGTTTTTGTGTACAATCCCCTGCCTGCATTGAAACATGTTGTCAAATGTTTGATTCTTCATGTAGCATGAGGTAATCTGATTTATGATGGTTCCGTATCATTTATAATTATCAACTAATTGGTATATTATTGCTAGATTGTCTTTAATTAGGCTTTAATATCATTTATAATTATCAACTAATTGGTTCAATATCATTTTTTAACTTTTTTATTTTTATTTTTTATTTTTAGGTGAGTTGGCCCAGTCTGGCCTCTTTTTTTGGTGTGCTAGGGCCAGCCCAACCCGTTTTTGGTGGGTTGGCCCACTTTGCCATCTCGAGAAGTGATAGTCTGAAAACATGGCATATCGCATGTTGCAAGATAAATATAAATAGATTAAGAAAAGAATTTATATGTAATATAAATAGATAGATATAGATATAGATTAAGATTTTAAATTGGGGGCTCAAATGTCATTTGACAATAATTTAGCTATTGTAGGAAAAGCATAAGGGTTCACGTTAGAAGCCGCCGGGTAATATTAAAAACTCCATGGGTTACTAAAACCTCTCAAAACCTACTTCTTCATTGTGCGTACCCTCCCCAACACTAAATCCTCTTTGTGTCCCTCTCCGTTAAACCCTTGACAGCGTTCGGACCTGCTTCAACGGCGGCGGTACTATGGTTCTCACAACCGAGGTAATAATATCCAACTCAACATTCTCTTTTACTTTTCTTGCTCTCTGAAACCTATCTAATAACGCCGTCGTCACACAATCTTCGCAGGGCACAACGAACTCCGTCGAGGCGGTGGTGTTCAGCTTCCTAACCGACGACGAGATACGGCGGAGCAGCCGCATGAAGATAACGAGTCCGATTCTGGTTGATTCTTTGCTGCACCCCGTGCCTGGTGGACTTTACGACGCCGCTTTGGGCCCCTTCGATGACAAGTCTCTGTATGTTGTTGTCTTACTTATCTTCGTAATGAATTTTTACTAGCTCTTTCGATTACATCTGTGTTTGACAAGCTTTAGACTTTAAAGAGAAAATAATCAATTCATTGAGAAGAAGCTGTTTAGGGAGGGGATCTTTGAGAAGTCCTAGGGCATTTTTGGATGAAGTTTTTTTTATAATCATTCTTAGGAGGAGAAAATAAGGACAGAATGAAAAACGCTTTTCCCTAAGCTAAAATTAGTTTATGCATAAATTTTATACAAAAGCTGATAATATGAGAGCGCTTCTACAAATTAGCTAGGAGAAGTTTGTTTTTGACATGGTTGGGTAGAGATAAGTTATGTGGAGATTAGTAATTGATTATTTTCTAATCACTGAAGATGTTTAATTTAAGTTGTACTTATGTTACATGTCTTGAATTGAGGTGGGTGGGTGACTGAGACATATCCCTTTTGCTTGATGCAGTTGTAAGTCGTGTGGTCAAACTTCTAAACATTGCCCAGGTCATTTTGGTCATATTGAGCTCGTTTCCCCTGTCTACAACCCTCTGATGTTCAATATTCTTAGCAATATTCTACAAAGAACTTGTTTCAGTTGCCATCATTTTCGGGCCCCCAGCAAAGAGGTAAACTTATGTTAATGTGGTAATCTTCTGTGTTGGTTCCCTATACTGCTTTTGTAAGAAATTTATGTATTTCTTGGCCATGTTGATTCAAGGTTGATATTCGTACATCCCAATTGGAGCTCATAATGAAAGGGGATATTATCAGGGCAAAACATTTGGAATCTATTATCCCGGGAAAAAGTGTGGATTCTTTTAATCCAGATGAATCCATACATCCAGGTGATGGAGATGAGAGCCAGTGTTATAGTGCTGAGCAACTGGGAGAAAATTGGACCTCCCTTCAATTTAGTGAGGCAATGTCTGTTCTAAGGAAATTGCTGATGAAAAAACATATGAAATGTCAAAAATGTGGAGCTAAGAATCCTAAAATCAGCAAACCAACCTTTGGATGGTTTCATATGGTAAATTCATTGTTTCTTGTTACTTTGTTTATTTTCAGAAATTAAATTATTGTAATATTCTAAATATATATATATATATATATATATATATATATTTCATTCTTGAGGAAGTGCATATTTTACGAGAGTCTTCTTCCACAATGGTACGGAACAATAGTATTGTTGAAGTAGATACACTAATCACTTTAAATATAAGATGTCGAGTAAGGGGGATGTTGTCTTTGCGTGGTTCAATTAGCGTGCTTTGGCATATTTACACTTTTTTTTTGGTCAGCGCATCTTTACACTTTCTTTAGATATAACAATACTTTTATGATATTCTTTTATTATATTATGTAGATATCTATATCTATATCTTTATATTTATGCGTGTGTGTATATATTCTTTTATAATTTATAATATATATAGACACTTATTTATGTATGTATAGGGGGTGGGTTGGCTTGGCTGTGTGCAACTCTGTTAGGATCCAATTGCAATGTATGGGACTTGGAGTCCCACATTGGAAGTATGAGATTCTAGAGTATGGTTTATAAGGCCTTGGACTCTCCAACTACAATAGCTAGCTTTTGTGGTGTGGTTCTCTCAAGGTTCTTATCAATTGGTATTAGAGCCTTCCACCATGACACCCAACTGCAAAAGAGTTGCGCGGGTGGTGACGCTGGCATTGCAGTGTTCGCCCAGGGCTAGTCAAAGGGCTAGTGCACAACCAGCCCGTGTGGGCGCCGGAACTGTGGAGCGTGGTGGGATGTTAGGATCCAATTGCAATGTATGGGACTTGGAGTCCTACATTGGAAGTATGGGATTCTAGAGTAGGGTTTATAAGACCTTGGGCTCTCCAACTACAATTGCTAGCTTTTGTGGTGTGATTCTCTCAAGGTTCTTATCTGACTCTAACCTTTGTGGACATATATTATGCAATCTCTGTCCTCCTAGCCTGAATATATCATTCCACAACTACCATGCTAACTCAAAGTCCAATAGATGACTATATGTTTCCAAGCATTGTTATTAATAGCGAGCTACATCCTTGCAATAGGATTTGCTAATACCGTATTGTACCAAATCCTGGTGTGTTGTGCTGTGCTCTGTGCCTGGGTTTTATACACTGTGTTGTACCATACCCATGCATTATGCTGACAACTTTGTGAAACATGCTTAGTTCATGGTCTACTTGTTTTTATTTCTTGCTATACGTTCAATTTTCAAATATGAAAAGAAAAAAGTTGCTCAATTTAGTCAACCATGAGTTTTTTTTCTTCCCTTTTCTTTTATGGATGGTGACTTGGTACATATTATGCATTTATGTTCTTGTCCACAAACAGATTTTCATGTCCATAGGTCCATATTTGTCGGTATTTCTATTTTATAGCTGCATTGTCTAATTCTTACTTTTCTTTTCATTTCCTTTCCTTTCTCCCTTTTGGGTTTCTGGTTGATGGCTCTAGAATGTTCTCTCAGCTGATGAAACTAGAGTAGATACCATTAGATCTGTGGAAAGTGAAACAACCAATGATGATATATCTTTAGGTGGTGGGGATACTACAGATGTAGAAGATATTACCTCTGCAGGGACTGCAAAAAGAAACAAAAGAAAAAAAGAGAAATTGTCTTACAAGCTTGCTGCACAAAATAAACTTTCTGGGTCTTTGTTACCTTCACAGGTTAGTTTCATGCAAATATTACATGACTGTCTTTTATAACCTATTCTATTTTCAAGGAAAATTATCTGCTTGTTTATGACATGTTTAATATAATATTATATGCTGTTGGAAAATATGTATGAATCATTTCGTTTAATTCTGTTCAAATTACTGGTTAAAGGTATATTAGAGCTTTTGTGGGAAAATGAAGCCAGGCTCTGTTCTTATATTAATGATATTCAAGATCAGGGTTTTGGAAAGAAAGCCGGCCACTCAATGTTCTTTCTAGAGAATATTTTTGTACCACCAATCAAATTTCGTCCCCCAACTAAAGGAGGTGATAATGTAAGTATGATATGTAACAGTGTTGTCAGAATAAACTTCATTTTGTGATCTTTGACTCTGATTATTGTCTCATAGGAAAATAAATGTTCTATGATTGCTACTCTTCAAAGTGTTTTTACTTTTTCTAAATCTTTTTCTTCATAGTATCGGTCTTTTGAAGAAAAAACCCAAAACCCACTGTGACATCTGACCCAACAGATTAACCAACTCTTAACTCTAATGAATGAAGAAATGATTATAGATCCTGGCATTTGCTTGTATTGCTTAATGCTATAGTTGTGTAGTGAAGAAAAGATAAGATAAAATATAATGCATTGAAGATGAGAATGCAGCTGCGAATTAGTGGGCATAAGGACAAGACTAGGGATGATAACGAATATATCTAAGAAATTTAGAGTAGCATCTATTTAATAAAAGATTACAGAAACACACCTAGGGTTGTTTGTCTTGTAAAAGAAGGCCTGTAAACGTGTATCAAATGGAAGATAGTATGATTAAAAGGGATGGAGGATGTCTCAGGCTATTTTTTGGAATATACTATTTTTAATGACCTTATTGTAAATGGGTTTGTTGAAAAGTTGGCTGCTTCCACCTGCCAATTTATCCATATTGGGATGCTTGATTGTTGCAGAAATTAGAACTGTAGCTATGTTTATTTTATTTATTGTTTTGTGAAAGTTTGGTAATTAATTGATACTACTTGTGTTTTAATTGTGTAGTCAATTCTTTTGTAGGTGATGGAGCATCCTCAAACTGTTTTGTTGACTAAGGTTTTACAATGCAACATATCCTTGGGAGATGCCCATCTAAATAAGTCAGATCCCTCAAAGGTTCTAAGCCGGTGGATGGATCTTCAGCAATCTGTAAACATGTTATTTGACAATAAAACTGCTTCTGGTGAGAGTCTCTTCTGGTTTCATTTTAGTTTTTCCCTGTTGGAAATTGGAATAGTAATGTGAAAATGGGTGCATTTGGTTTGGCTGTAATTTGTCAATAAAAAATGGACCAATATCAATAGTTAATAAAAGTCTTATATAAGTTTTTAATTGTGATAAAATGTTTGCAAGAGGATCTCTTTTTTCTGTTATAAATATGACATAAGTATTAATTATTATAATCAGAGGAAGAAAAATGAGGTTTCTCAGAGTTTGTGGATTGCTTGATATATATGATGACATGTAGATATTTTTGATATCTTGGTAATGGTTCTTACGTAGACTTAACTTTTCTTCTTGCTTGGTCTAGGCAAGAGAGAAGTCGCTACTGGAATTTGTCAATTGCTGGAGAAGAAGGAAGGCATCTTTCGCCAGAAAATGATGGGAAAGAGGGTTAATTTTGCATGTCGCTCTGTCATATCACCAGATCCATATTTAGCAGTCAATGAAATTGGGATTCCCCCATATTTTGCTTTAAGATTATCGTATCCTGAGGTGAGGATTGTAACTAGGTATCATTCAATGTCCATATTTGTTATTTTCTTTGTTACTGTTATAATTTTCTGATGTGTATTCAGGTTAGTAATATGTATATGATATCACAACATGTATACAATTATGAATGGTTCTTGTTGAATTTGGAGGGAGTTAGGATGGAATAGCTTGATTGATATTGCTCGAGTGTGTAGTGCTTAGGTTATTCAGAGCATCTATATATATAGATTCTTAATAGACTAAGTGAGGACTGTTTTCTTGATAAAGAGTAAATGGGTGCTACTTCCTAAATACTAACTCCTATCATGAACTGCTTATCATTCTAATGATTCTATAGAAGTGAATATATTGGTGTTGTATTTTTCTTTACTTCATTTTCTGCTTATAATATATATCTTATGATCTTAGACAGGCAAGCCATCTTTTCCCTTGGCGTAGCCCATATAATTTAGAGAAGATAAAAAAAATTGGAATAGAAAAGGAAGCATTTTGCTATAAGTATAAAACTGGATAAGAATTTTTCTGCTGCAAGCCTGCAACCAAATTTTGGCCTCATTATTCTTACCAGAGCATCAGAAACATAGAATGATAATTTGCTCTAGAATGAAGTTTATTAAGCACTCCAAACAATAACATGCTGATAACTGATTATTATACTGGGGTGTTGCACTGGTCTTATTGGACTCTATATTGAGTAGGATATTACTAGCTATGGTAAAACCTCCATATCTCATTTTGTTTCCTGCCATTGGCTTTTATGTTAATATCTTTCAGAGAGTGACTCCTTTGAATGTAGTCAAGTTAAGGAATGCTATCCTTAATGGTCCTGAATCCCATCCCGGTGCTACACATTAGGCTGATAAAGCACAAGTAATCAAGCTTCCACCAAAAGGGAAGTTGCTTTCTTTGACATCAAGGAGATTACCAACCTCAAGAGGAGTTATTTTGCATCAAGGGAAGATATCTGACCATGAATTTGAAGGGAAAGTTGTGTATCGCCACTTGAAGGATGGCGATGTTGTGCTTGTCAATCGACAGGTAATGCATTGTCTCAGTAGATGTGTTTTTGGCAATAATGCAATATATTTATCGTGGTAAAGAAGAAATAGAAAATCTATGTATGACTCTAGAATGCTGGAAGTATCCTGTTTAATTGTTCTCATCTACTTTTGGAAATTGTCAAGTTGCTGTGGTTCTTGAAAATGTGTAATTTGAGTTAAAATTTTGTTTTTTCTTAAGTTCACATTGATAGTATTGGTTGCATAACTTTGAACTGGTATACCTGCCACAACATAAAACAATTTTGTGAAGATCATGTTAAGAAAATGTGTAATGTGAACATGGCTGATTTGATGACATTCTGATATGAATTGAAATTTATATTCTCTTGCAGCCAACACTCCATAAACCTAGTATAATGGCACATATAGTTCGTGTTCTAAAAGGGGAGAAAACTGTACGCATGCACTACGCAAACTGTAGGTAAGATATACTTTTATTTTCTAAGCTTGGTGTGATTGTGGTATAAATTATGTATTAGTACATTTGACTATATGACAATCTGTCATGAGAATTTCATTTTGATGCATTCATATGCATTATATCTCTGCTTAATAGGGTTGCTACAGTTAATAACTACTAGTTTTATTTTTTCCCCTTTCATGATCTCAGTACATATAATGCTGATTTCGATGGTGATGAGATTAACGTTCATTTTCCACAAGATGAAATTTCTCGGGCTGAAGCTTACAATATTGTAAATGCTAACAATCAATATGTGAAACCTACAAGTGGGGATCCAATCAGAGCTTTGATTCAGGTATTTGCATAAATTATTTATTTAATAAAGCCTGCTTAGTGC
>PYAF01002226.1:1635377-1682041 GCA_007407185.1 Glycine tomentella | reverse complement strand
GTCACAGAGAGAAATATACTGTAGCTAACACTATTGGCGTGTTATTATATATATATATATATATGTGTATATATATATATATATATATATATATATAAACAACTATTGGTGTGAAGTAATAAAGATTGGGTGAATAATTTAAAGCTAAAAAATAGACATAGCTACTTACTTTTATTAAGTTAGGAATTTATCTTAATTTAATAATAATATTAAAATAAAAAAGTTCACGATATAAACCTATCATAAATTTTTTAAAATAATAAATTTTTAATGTGATGGAAATTATTTGATATTTAATTTAATATATTTTTTATTTAGGAATTAATTTAATATATTGCTGTTAGTAGTAATTTGATATAATTTCAATATTTTTTGGACTTAAAATAAAATAGTATATATAATAAGAATATTATCTTTTTTTATCATTCAGAAAAATATGAATATTGTATATTTCTCTCTGTGACATAAAAGACCACTTATTAGATACAATTAATTATAATCCTTATTAATTCACAATTACTACTTCAAAAAAAAAAACATTGTGTTTTTTTTTTCACGCGACACTGCATTTCCAATTTCAAGCTACATTCATTACTCATTTCATTTATTGTACATTTTAATTGCAAAGTAAATCTTTTAAAAATAACTTTTTATTCTTTAAATGGGTTAAAATAAGTGTTTATTTTCTAATCTAAATTTACAATGTTAACAGTTGTCGGGTGCAATGACTTTTAAATTAGTGAAGATATGTATTTTTATAATAGGTAATAGGTATATATATTATTTGGGAAAGACATTTTTGAGAGAGAAAAGGAGTTCCAATGGATGTGCCCCTTTAAGGGAAAAAAATATAATGGGTGATTAAAACATAAAAAGAGGGATAGGGGTTTACTATCTTTGATCGTGATTATAAGAAGAAGAAAAAAAATATATTTCACATGTATTAAGAAAATTAGTTAATTTATTAAATTATGTAATTTTCAATTAAAAAAATATTTTTCTAAAATATCCTTAGAATTTGATATCAAGTATAAAAAAAAATTAGATCTTATTAAATGAATGGTATTTTGAAGACAATCTTATTAAATAAAACATAGATAATTGAGATTTGTTTATATTTATGACCAACAAAAAACATATTTTTTTCGCTTACGACTACGTTCAACAAGATATTTTTAGCTAGTTTTTAATTTTTTTTTTTACTAATTGAAAAACTGATTTGACTGTTTAATAAATAAGATTTTTTTAGTAGCTTAGTAATTTTTAACTTTTTTGAAACGGTACTCGAAATAACATTTTTTAAAAGCTACCTTCTAACTTCTAGCTTTTTATATTTTCTTTCATTTTTATTTTTAATATATTTATCAAAAAAATTTGCTTACATTTTTTAAATAAAATCATGATTTTATTATTTTTCAGATATTTTACACTTTTCAGATACTTCAACAATTAATTTTATCAAATACTTATAATTTAATAAGCTAACTTTTCAGTTTCTAACTAATTTTGTTGAACATCGGAGACCAAAGAGAATACGTAAGAAAAAATGGAGCGTAAATAGCAATTGTCGAGGGCTAGCTCATTTGAGTTTGTATCCCAAATGGGCTTATATCTTTCAGACCCATTTGAGGGTCAGCCCTTACTGAGTTCCCCTATTCACTTTGCAAATTTAGAGGCTCTTGCACAAATGGACAAAAACTATATTAAAAAAATATGTATATCAAAATTTAAATGAAAACATGCTGATGATTAAACCAATTTTAAACTAAACAACCAACAACACAAGTTTAAACCAAATAACTGGTAACAATTACACACTAGATGATTTAACCTTACTGCTCGACTAAAGGCGCAGCTCAGTCCTGTGGCTAACTGAAGAGAAACGCTGGTGATATGAATCCAAGTGGGGATTAGAGGCCTGCAAGAGTGGAAAAAACATATATTGTATTGGCTAAGTACTCAACATTTGAATAGGAAGAAAAACACATACGTTTTTGTACCCAAACCAATGACAACCTATCCTTCAAACATTGTTGCCAAACTTTTGTAATTGTCAAACATATATTGTTTGACTTATTGTAGTTTAGGAAAAAGAAAGAAGTAATCTTGCGCATTTAAAACATTAATGGAGGAATTGCCCACTAAGTCAAATTTAGGTGCCAACCCCTATGTCCATGAATTGTGGTGGTCTTAAATTTAATTTGAAAATGAAAGTTACGCCCATATGTATTTATTTCACATGCTTAAATTTGTCTGATTACCGAAAAAAATTGACTAATGCTCTCATAAACTGGCTGGAGATGTATAAAAAACTGGCTGGAGCCTTGACTCTAACTTTACCCAAATTTTGGCAGGAAAATTTACTTAGTTTACATTTTGATGTATCTGAAAACAAAATTGGGTTTAATCATACAATTTGAGTTTGTATTTTTCTTTCTGTCGAATAGTCCCAAAAGAAATATCAGAGAACTGCTATATAGTACAGATAATTTTGTCTGAAAAATAAAACGAAAGAATAGATAACAATCAGAGTTTCATACATTAGTGATTTGACTGAAAACATAAATAAATAAATAAAACAAGTTTATATTGCAAAAAAAAAAAAAATTGTAACAACTACATTCGTGTAAAAAATAAAATTCTGACAAATATCTTGACAACTAAATACTACGTACACGAAAAGCCGGATGTGAAAAACCACATTTAGTGGGCAATAATTTTCTAACCATACAATAACTTCATATTTTTTTTATTGATTTTTTTTTTTTGTGTATTACATATTTTATTTAGTTCTTGTTTTTGTTGAAGATCTCAAATTGATTAGCGGTGTTGAGTCTCTGAAGCCCAAAGAAAACATTTAGACTTTGGCCCAACATGAACGGTGCGTTTTGATTAATTGACTTGGTATATACACCGAAATGCACTAAGAGGCTGTGGTACGTTTTTTCCATGGTTTTTCAGTTTCTCTTATTCTCTTTGCCTCTCTGTCTCTCTCTCTCTCTCTCTCTCTCAGCTTCTGTCGGTCACTTTACTTTTCCGCGTTTCATCTTCCTCCTCTGTTTTGGTTATGTGACCTAGCTCTGCTAGGGTTTACTGTTCTTTGTTGATATCTTGAGCTTTGTTTGTTAAACAGAGTTGTTGATGGTTGTGTAGGTCTCGGTTTCTTGTGTATTGTGTTGCAGGTGGAGTTCTGACTTATTCTTCTTTTGAGTTGCTTGAATGTTTCTAAAGTGTACTTGTGTAAAGAAGAAGAAGAAAGCCTAAAGAAGGTTCTTGTGTTTTCTGGTTAAACACTGTTGCTACGGGTTACTTCTGTTTCCTGTGTATCTTCTTTGTATTTCCTCTCTGCAATCTTGAGGCCTTTGCTCACGGGTTTAGTAACCGACCATGAATCTTTTGAGTTGAACTCTATTGTAACTGTTCTTGTTATTTTAGTGTTAGTAAAGGGACTGCAGATTTTTTGCCCTTGGATGTAGGTAACAAGGAGTTTTCTCCTAGTTACTGAACTAAGTAAATACTCGTGTTCTTTTTCTTTTGTTTATGTTTTCGTTATTTTCATTTTTAAGAATGTGCGCTTAAACTCTAACAAGCGGTGAAGTCAATAATATACATTAGTGGAAGAGAACTCACTTTACAAACTGATTTTCTATGATTATTGTTGGGTATGACTTATACTGTGCCATCAACAGATATGCACGGGGCCTAGAGGAGTCTCCCTGGCGGGGGCTAGTGGGCAGCGCCCCTGTAACTTTTTTTCGAGGCCTAGTACTGTTGTTGACCTTGTGTTTTATTATTTATAGTTTGGGCTTGTGCCCATGAATAGCTACGGTGCTTAGGGTTTCTAAGCCTATATATTTCCTTGTAATCTGAGTGCAATTGTATGAGTGTGTGAGCGAAATATAGTGAATAGCTGGACGTAGCCCACATTGGGTGAACCAGGGTAAACTCTGTGTGTTGTTTTCTGCTTTCCCTTTCTCTCTTTCTCCTATCTCGATTATTGTGTGATTGCTTGGTTTCCAACAATTGGTATCAGAGCTAAGGTTCTGCAATTGGGGTTTCACTGCCAGGTTCTGTGATTGCGATTAGGGTTTTGCTGTTTTAGGGTTTTCTTGATATTAAGAAACCTTCGAAATCAATCTGTGAGGGATGTCGACCATACAATACGAATCGAGGTTGAAAAGTTTGGAGGAAAGGGTTTCAAGTTATGAAAACTGAAGATGAAGGCTTTGCTCGTTGACAGGGAACTGTGGTACGTGATCGAAGATGCAAGGCCACCTGAGACACCTGAAAGATCAAATGAGTTGCAGACTTGGATAAAAAATGATTGAAAGACGTGAAGCCTACTTTGGTTGTGCCTTGCTGACAACGTTCTGGTGAACGTGACCTCCGATAAGACCGCGAAGGATGTCTGGACAAAACTGGGCAGTCTCTATCAGAGCAAGTCATTCGTGAATAGGTTGTTCCTGTGAAGGTGATTGTATAATCTACGGATGTCTGAAGGTGATGTTTTTACTGCACATTTAAATGAATTTAACACTGTCTGCGCACAACTCACATATGTAGATGTCAACCTGGATGATGAAAACAAAACATGCACCTTGTTGTGTTCACTACCAAACTCTTGGGAGCATATCATTATCTCTATTGGTATTGGTGTTAATACACTATCCTTAGAGACTGTTGTTGTTGTCCTGTTATCTGAAGAGATGAGAAGGGTAGGTTCTGAGGGTACTGCTAATGAGACTTTGTTTGCTAGAGGAAGGAATACTGATAAATCAAAATCAGGTTTTAGAGGCAAATCTCGGGGAAGGTCAAAGTCTCATGATAAATCCGAAGTAAGGTGCTGGAAGTGCAAGCAGGTTGGGCACATAAAGAAGAATTGTAGAAATAAAAGTGTGGACCCTGAGAAACGGGATGATTCATAATCTTTTGTTACAAAGAAGGATGATGATGATATCGTGGGAGATCTGTGTGTAGTGTCAAGTCCTTAGAGCGACTACAAAGAGTGGATAATTGATACTGGAGCATCGTTCCATATGACACCTTACAGGGAGTGGTTCTACACTTATCAAACATGTTCTGGTGGTACAGTGAGCATGAGAGATGACACGACCCTGGAAATTATGGGATGTGGGAAGGTAAGGCTGAAGATGAAAGATGGAACAGTCAAGAATCTACCGGATGTAATGCACATTCTGGGTCTGACCAGAAATCTTATCTTTGTTGGAAGTATGGCAAATGCAGGTATAAATTTTAGCAATGATAAATATTCATGCAAACTGACTCGTGGAGCTATGGTAATTGTTATAGGAGAGCATCATGGCAAACTATGGAAACTGCTGGGTCACACAGTGTTCAGTGGTGATGGCTGTATATTTGAGCACGCGGAGGAAGACACTGCAATGCTATGGCACTGGAGGCTGGGTCACATTGGTGGGAAAGGTATGGAGACTTTAACATTAAAGAAGTTGGTAGAAGGGATTCTAAGCTGTTCTATAGGCTTCGGGTTTTGTGAGCACTATTTACATGGCAAGCAAAATCGAATGTCTTTTGAGTTCATTGAAGGAAGAGCTGAAGAGATTCTTGACTTGATACACAACGACATATTTGGACCTACACCTGTAGCATCACATGAAAAATCTAGGTGTTATGTTGCTTTTACTGATGATTATTCTAGATATGTGTGGTTATATTTCTTACATAGCAAGAATGAGGTGTTCGAAAAATTTCAAGAGTTCAAATCATTGGTAGAAAATCAATTTGACAGAAAAATCAAGGTGCTAAGAAATAACAATGGTGGAGAGTTTTGTTCTGAAAAATTTGACCAGCTTTGTGTGGCTAGCGGTATTGCAAGACAAAAGACAACGCCCTATTCACCTCAACAGAATGGGGGTGGCAAAGAGGTTGAATCGGTCTCTCATTGAAAAGGCACGAAGCATGCTAAGTGGTGCAGGCTTGGCAGTTGAGTTTTGGGAGGAGGCAGTTGCTACTGCTTGTTATTTGAAGAACAGGTCTCCTACATCGGCTTTGAAGGATAAAACTTCTTTTGAAGCATTGCTTAAAAGAAGGCCAAATATGTCTTATATCAGAGTATTTGGTTGTGAAACATATGTACACATACCTAAGGAGAAGAGAAGCAAGCCTGATAGTAAGTCTCAAAAGTGCTATTTGTGATGACCCTGAGTCCTGGCGCCGATGGCGCGGAAGTTCACGCGATCAGCGCCAGGGTTCTGCTGCAGAAAACCAAGTCTGGAATGTGGCGCGGGTAGCGCCGGGTTTGGCGCGATCAGCGCCACAGTTCTAGAGTGTGGCGCCGGTAGTGCCAAGGTGACGCGGTCAGCGCCACAAGTCCTCCAGAAAACCAGTTTTCTCTGGAAATTGGTGCCACTCGCGCCTTTAAGCCAGCGCAGGTAGCGCCATTGGTGGCGTGAGTCGCGCCGAAAGTGCTCTGGAAAATCCTTTTTCTCTGGAATCCAGCGCGGTCAGCGCCAGGTGTGACGCGGTTGGCGCCACAGGTTTTGGAAAGTGTGGCGCGGTTAGCGCGAGGTGTGGCGCGATCCGCGCGGGACCTCTGACAGAGTTGGTATAAAAGGCAAAAGTCGCGATTTGGAAGGGGAAACCTTGCTTCTTCCTCCTCAGAACGCCCAGCAGCCATTGTTGAAGCTCCAAGCTTCATTCCTTCACCATAGTTCACCAAAACAAGTCCCTTTAAACACCAATCTTGTGGAAAACACCTAGTGAGCCTAAATCCTTCACCTATTCTCCTTAAAAACCCCCAAATCAAAGAATCCCTTTCTCAAGGGAAGTTCCTAGAACTTGAGTTCGGCGAGGAACGGCGGCGATTCGTGGGTACCCGAGCTAGGGGGAGTCGTCCTTGGGCCTTCCTTGTCATCTTTGAGGTAAGAAACTCAAGTTTCACCACTTAATTTGTGAGTTGGGGTTTTAGGTGAATAGTGACCCACTTGTGATAGAGCTAGTATTAGCCTTGGGTCTTTTAGAAATATGTGTTTAGAATGGGATGTGGATGAAGGATTAGCTCTCATATGTGAATTTGGTGAACTTTGATTCTTGGCTCTATATAATGCATGTTTAGTGGTGTGCTGAGTTGCTTAGCCTTGTGTTGACATGCAAGAGCCTTGGTTGATGGCTTTGATGGCCTTAGAAGGCTATTGGAACGGTACTTTGTGTGGAAGAACCGTTTAAGCCATGTGTGAGCCTTTGGTCGGTTTAGAGCTTTGAGCTCCTGACGTTGGCTTGTACCAGTGTCTTGCGAAGACACTAGTGCTTTAGCTAGGCCAAGCTAGACCATTGAGGGTCTCTGAGTGGTATATTTTGGTTGAACTCTGATAAACCTTAGGCTAGATGACCTTGTGGTTTTGGAAAGGATTGTGAATCCTTTCATTGAAACGATTGAGAACCGTGCTATGCTTTATGCCTTGTGTGGCTGTATGAATGATTGATATGTGATTGTGTGCCTTGTATAGGGCGTGACACCGCGGGTGTCAGTGGCGTAGGCCACAGAGCAGGGAAAGAACCGCAGAGCTCGGCTTTGCCAGGTAAGTTCTTCATCCCTTGGGGATGTTTCCCACTTGTTTGCGCTCCACCATACTCCGAGGGAGTAGTGGTTACATTCATGATACATGCATTATTGGTTGTTGCATACTCATGATGATATATGCTTGTATCTGTGCTTGAGATATGTATGATACCTGTTGTTAGATCTTCTGACCAGTTAGATAGATATGGACCTTCCTAGGAGACGGCTATTCCTCCTAGTTTGGTTTGCTCATGGTTGATGAGATCTCGGGGTGATGATGATCCCCTAAGACCAAGAGATAGGTGTGTCCCGTTGCGGTTGATTGCCTATTCTCGGAGGTACCATATACGTGCGTCCATGCATAAGGGGTAGCTCCCGATGGGATGGCACGGGTGTGAATTTCGGACACTGAGGTTTGGTGTTGATTGGATCCACCTTACATTAGAACTAGATGACTTGCTTGTATTATTATAAGGGCAGGGAGGCCAGTGTGTTGTGAAACCTTGATGACTGTGTCATGGTGAGTGAGCCAGGGTGGAGGAGATGCCTCCAAGGACCCTGAGCTTACTGAGATGTATATCTCACCCCATGTGGGGCTTATATTGTTTCAGGTGACTCTTCTGGCAGAGAGGAGCGGTCTCAGGGCGGGAGGCCCCAGTAGAGACAGTGCTTGCTAGGCTGTGAGGCAGTAGTGGAAGCTTGGAACTCGGCTCAACTTTTGTTGTTTTGTACCCCTGTAGAGGGAAGACATGTGTGTGTACATGTAATTTTGAGATATGTATATATATTTATGTATGTCCTCGTGTGAGGAAGGGTCCTTGTGATCATAAGCACTCGGATGCTTATTCTTTTGTATAGACACTACGAGTGTCAGACGATGTATATGTACATAACCAGTTTATGTTATGTAATGAGGTTTTCTCCTGTTTATATCTTTGAGATGTTTATGTTATCTGTCTATGGTTATGGTTGTGTGATCTGGATCAGCAGGGGCTTGTTTTGTTTATGCTGAGATGTTAAATTCTATACATAATGTAATCAAGATATACGGTTTTGATTTTTGCTTTCGCAATGTTTTTAATCAAGTGATTAAGCGCTATTCTGATATAATCCTAATGATAATACACCGGGTGCACACGGGGTGTTACACTATTTTATTAGGTACAAGGACGGTGTCAAAGGGTACAAGTTGTGGAACCGAGAAAATAAAATTATAACTTACAGCAGAGATGTTGTGTTTAGGGAAGAAAAACTTAATCAGATTTTTCCAGAAGCTTCTGAAAAGCCATAGACAGTATAGTTTGATGTTCATAACTCACAGGTTGGAGAGGAAAATTCAGATTCTGAAACTGTTGAATATGACAAGGTGGAAGATACACTTTTTGATACCGAGGCTGAAGTTGAAGTACAAAGTTTGAGGATTTCCACAAGGGAGAGAAGACCACCTGAGAGGTATACACCTGAAAACTATAATTGTTGTGACATTGACAATAGTTATGCTTTGAGTATCACAGATGATGACCCGAGCAATGTAAAGCAAGCTAGAGATTCAGATGCTACCAAACAGTGGGATGAAGCCATGAACGAAGAGATGAACTCTCTGATCAAAAATCAAACTTGGAGTTTGGTGGAACTACCTGCAGATCGAAAGGCAATTGGCTGTAAGTGGTTGTTCAATAAGAAGTCTGGTGCTAATGGGGAGATAGAACGTTACAAAGCTCGCTTGGTTGCAAAAAGATATTCACAGATAGAAAGGGTTGATTATGGTGAGGTATTTTCACCTTTGCAAAGTTAAATTCCATTAGACTTGTTTTATCTATGGCAGCTACCTATGACTTAGAGGTGGAGCAACTGTATGTGAAGATGACATTCCTTCATGGTGATTTAGAGGGGGTTATTTATATAAAGCAGGCAGAGGGGTTCATAGTAAGAGGACTTTCTATGCAAGCTTAACAAGTCTCTGTATGGCCTGAAGCAATCTCCTAGGATGTGGTATCAGAAGTTTGACACTTATATGTTGAAACTTGTGTTTGACCATTGTAATGTTGATCATTATGTTTACGTGAAAAGGGTAGAAGATAGCTTTGTTATTCTAACCTTGTATGTTGACGACATGCTACTTGTTGGTAATAGTTTGAAGATGATCAATGCTATAAAAGGTCTACTGAAAAAGCAATTTGAAATGAAAGATTTAGGCCCCGCAAGTATGATCTTGGGCATGCAGATCAAAAGGGAGCGTCATAGAGGAAAATTATGGTTGAGTCAGAGGAAGTACATAGAAAATGTTATGAAGAAATTCAATATGACTGATTGTAAACCGGTGCAGACTCCCATGTCTAAAGGTTTAAAGCTATCCACTAATCAGTATCCCAAGACTGAAGAAGAAAGAGTAGTGGTGGCATCAGTTCCTTATGCTAGTGCATTTTGGAGTTTGATGTATGCTATGATTTGTACTCGTCCAGATATTGCCCAAGCAGTGGGACTATTGAGTACATTTATGTCCAATCCAGGAAAAGAGCATTGGATGGCAGTGAAACGTGTATTCCATTATCTTCGTGGTACATCTGACCATGGGTTATGCTATGAAGACGTGAAAGACTCAAGGGAACAACCACCATTACAACTAGAGTGCTTTGTGGATGCTGATTGGGGAGGTGACATTGATAGTAGAAGGTCTACTAGTGGATATGTTGTTTCTTGATTTGGTGGAGCTATTAGTTGGATGAGCAAGAGGCAGGGCACCGTTGCGTTATCAACTACTGAGGCTAAGTACATGGTCTTGGCACATGCTGTCAAGGAAGTTATTTGGTTGCGAAGATTGTGTATAGAGCTTGGTCTTACACAAGGAGATGTGACTATTGGGTGTGATAGGTGCCATATTTCTGGTTAAAAATCCAGGATACCATGCGAGGACCAAGCACATAGGCGTCCAATATCATTTCATCAGAGAAAAGATTGAAGACAAGATAGTAATGTTGAAGAAGGTTGACACAAAGGAGAATGATGCTGATTTTCTGACCAAGGCAATGGTTTTAGAGAAGTTTGAATGGTGTACAATTGCATTGGGATTGAAGAAGCATGCAAAGCATTCGTCAAGTAGGAGAATGTTGGGTATGGCTTATACTGTGTCATCAGCAGATATACACGGGAGCTCTGGGGGAGTCTCCCCCGGAACTTTTTTTTCGAGGCCTAGTACTGTTGTTGGCCCCGTGTTTTATTATTTTTAGTTTAGGCTTGGACCCATGAATAGCTACGGTGCTTAGGATTTTTAAGCCTATATATTTCCTTGTAATTTGAGTGCAATTGTACGAGTGTGTGAGGAAAATATAGTGAATAGCTGGACGTAGCCCACATTGGGTGAACTAAGGTAAACTCTATGTGTTGTTTTCTTCTTTCCCTTTCTCTCTTTCTCCTATCTCGATTGTTGTGTGATTGCTTGGTTCCGAACAATTGTGAGACTCATAACTCACATTCTAAGATGATATCAAATTTTATTCTAACAAGATTTGTTGGATCTATTGGATCACTCGCTATTAGATATCGAATTACCTACAAATATTCAATCCTACAAATTTCACGCTCAAGATGTCTGATCCTTTGCACGTAATGAAGTGTGTTGAAAATCTCACATCAACTAGTGAATGAGCCAAAACAGTGTATTTAAGTAAGGATAACCTTTATCTTGATTTTGTATAATTGAATTAAATTCAAACTCACATTCTAAAACATTTAGTGATATATAATTCCATACTTCTGTGTTTGACTTTTAGTTTTACTACTTTCCCTTGTTGACCATTATGTTGTTGATTTCAACGTGGGAATCATCAAAATAGTGGAATTACGCATCTCACGTTAGGATATGGATGGTAGCAAGTTGCAATTAAAAAAACAAAAAATGAGTAAGGCGTCATTGATTAAGTTAACAAATTAAAAAGGAGACTGAGACATGACACCTTCTAATGAATCAACCTTAATATATAGGACCATGTTTACATGGATTGAGCAGCAAGTGGCACTTGACTCGGCAATTTTACATGATAAATGTTCTATTCTTCTAGGGTGGCAACTTGGTCAAGTGAAGGTGAAGAGTGAAAGAAGAGACAAATAGCTGAAATATCATCCATTGCAATGCCCCTCCTCTTGCGTTTCCATGCACGCATTGCACACTCCACCAAACGTTTGGACGAGTCTGTTCTGTCTGGTGTTGAAGATACAATATCCACCGCTTCTTGATTGGAGATTACATCCCACACCTATAATAATATAATAGCATTAACACATGCAAAAACCATATCAAATATCTTTAGCTGACTTAACATTCAGCAATAGAATAATAATTTGTCTGATATTGATAATTATTTCAAGACTAAAATATGTTTTAAGTTTTTGATAAATGAACGATTTTTGATTTAGGTGTTCGGTAAATTTTTTCGTTGCATTGAATTATGATATATCAAAACTTTGTTTTAAGAGATGATATGACACCCTATGAACATATATTTTTAAGGATAAAAGAGTGTTTACTATACCCCATCAGTGGCTAGCACAACAAACTGGTCTTTGCTGGTTATGTTCCTTTGTGTTACCTCAGGCACTGAAATAAGACCATACTTTTTGACGCAGTAGTCACCAAAAGCCCTCGACATGGCAAGTCCTGGAAACTCCTCATCCGGCAACCACACCCGGTGCACCCCGGGCTCGTCGTCTAAGCAGAAAACTCGTCCTTGGGACTCAAGTATTCTCTCTGCCTCCTCTGCAAACCATATGTAACCACATTTTTTAATTTACGAAAAACTGTTAATATCATGTCACTTGAAGACTAGTCAGAAATAGTGGACTACATGGTCCTGAACCATGTAATAGTTTCTCCTTAAACTGTCAGAATGATACAGGTAAACACTTACGAGGTAAATTGGGCTTGAAATCTACTGTCAACTGAACTGGTACCAAACTTCCATCATCTGATGTTGTAGCTAACACAGCACGAGAGTCACCAACGTTTGCAATGATAATGAGTTCACCCTGCCCATTACAGAATCAAGATAAGGTTTGGTAACCACCAGATTCATTTTGCAAATTAGGTTACTTGGCTATTTTCTGATGACACATCTTTTTAAAGTACTTTTGGTGCTTCCAAATTGGAGTTTCGTTTCAATAATTTGGGCAATAAATATTTGCACTAAAGGTCAGAGAAGAGAATGACACCAAAAACACTTAAAATTTTACATATAAGTTTCTATCATTTTCGCAAGCTTTTTCTTTTTACCTGTCTAACAATTGACAAGGCAGTTGTTCCACTGTAAAATGAATCTATCTTGCGATTCTGCTCTAGTTCGCGATCAATGGCAGCACAAGTCTTCAAGTATGAATGCTTCCACATGTTAAACCGGTGTTGTTTTTTCTCTGTCTCTATATCAAAATCAACATCTGAATCAAGTGGAGTTTGGGAAAGTGTCTCCTGCCAGTTGCATAGCAAAGATGGTGGCATTGATTTCCGTACTCTTTTGGCCACAAAGTGACCCCATGGCCCATGGCCATCAAAAATCCCACAGAAGATCATGTCCTCTTGGCATCCAAATTCCTATGACCAACATCAACACACAAACGTTGGTCTAAGAAACATCAATGGTTATTGAAGCAATTAGTTAACAACAAAAATCTTGTCTAGCAAATCCACTCATTAACACACACAAATGTTGGTCTAAGTAACATCAATGATTATCGAAGCAATTAATTAACAACAAGAAATAAATATTGCTACATACTTCCCACACTATGCAGCAATCCTGGTTAACTCCTTTCTGGCCTTTTTTGGAGAAAACTGAGGCAAAGTTGTTCGAACCATCAACATTAACTGTGCCGGAGCTATGCAACATGAAGTGATTTCTTTTGGCTTCCTTTGCCATTGCTTCCGCGGCTTCTCTTCCATTACATTCATCAGAACTCCTCCCTTTCTTCGTTGCAAAAGACTTTGCCAACCTATTGAACGCAGATGAAAAATGCCCCATCAACGCTGCAATATGATGATTCCACAACTGAAAGCTACTTAATTAGGCCTTTGTCTTCCTTTGATTGTATATAGTACAGAATCTGGACAGTGAAAATTCATAACAGTTAAACATTAGTGATAGGAAGAACAGTTTCATTTTCTTTTTTATTTGTGTTTTAGTCTTTTCTTAGTGATAAAAACAAGAGGGAAACAATTAAATGTACTGTTTGTGGTGGGGGATCCTGGGAGATTATGTGATGGAACTAAAGATACTTTCTGACTCAGAAGGAACAGGATTCAGGACTCATTCAGAAAAAAGGCTAAATCCTGAAAGAACTTAAAAGACAAAAAATTGATTCCTATTCTGAATTCTAAAATCCAATATTGCTTCTGGAATTCTCTATGAAGAGTATATGTGGAGAAAGCAAGGACAATGAAAACTTATTGAAGCTAAAAGAAACGAAATGAGATACGCCTTTGTTACTATCCTGTCATTTTCCTCCCTTGGCTCAAAAAATCAAAAGGGTGGGCCATAGTTTCTTCTTCCAGTAAGCATATCAAAAGTAGGAGAAAAAAATTGAGCATAGAAAAGTCAGGATAAAAGGATTCAGCAACTCAAGGTCATTTGTTTATTGCTAACTGAATTGGGACCCAAAAAAAAAAAATCATTTTTTTACCTTGCTTTTTCCTTAGATTGATTGGATGTTTCATCTCATGTAAAAGAAACCTATTTTATTGGTATTTGCAGAATAAAATACGAGATTGTGCATATAGGACCTGAGGAAAACTAAAACTTTTCAAGAGGAATATATCTAAACAATGCCTATAGGCTATAGTAGCAGCAACTATTTTAACTACCATCTTAGTCCCTTTTCAAAATTGTATAGAATTGGATGAAATCAAAAGGGAAGAAAGAAAAAGTGCAGGACTTTGTGACCCCCCATTCCACCCCAATTCTTCAAAGCCAGAACAGAAACATCAAAGAAAATAAAAAGAAAAAACAGTTGGTTAAGTTCCTGATCCAATTCTGAAGCCCCATTTTCTTATATGTGATCTGAAATGGTGTTAAGATAAGATAACAAAAGCCTTTGAAGAATAATTAAAACATAACAGAGAGATGGCATGGATGGATGCAAGACCTTTGAAGAAGAAGGAACTAGCTAGAGAGAGGCAGTAGAAGGAGCTGTTGTGGCCTGAAGAAAAGGATGCAATTGGGACAAGACCAGCTGAGACTTCGAGAAAACAAAGGTGTGGAGGGGCTTTGTGTCCATCTTTGAATCACTTTGTTTGTTGGGTTCTGGTTTCTTCTTCAGTTCCCTTTTATCTACGGAGACCAAAACAAAGTTTTTCTATGCACTCAATGCATGAAAATTTTGTATTTGGGCAGGTGCCACTTTGTGTGACTAATAAAAACTAATTACATGCTAAATGACAAAACCATCTCTACTCTGATCTTCTGTTGACTACTTGCTTGGTTCCTTTCAAATTAAGAGTTGTGTGGCCTTTGTTTTACCAAAATTGGAGCTCTATTAAGTCAAGTTATTAAGGGAGAAAAAAAAAAATCAAACATTACCAATTTTTATTTTGGCCAGAACTTGCACATGGCGAATTGAATTACTATATCTTATTTAGGTTTCATGAGTTTATTTAGCAAATATTTCTTGCTTCATGTGTTTCAGGAGCATATCAAGAAATTATTAAGAGGCTTATTTTTTTTTATCAGAAAAGAAAAATCTCAAGACCTCATATTATTGCTTTATAGTTTATACATGAATATGGAAACGAGGAGGATACAGTGTAGAAAAAAATTCTTCATGTGAATCAAATTAATTGTCTGTTATTTTATGAGTATAGATGAAATAATGTATTTCGGTTTTTATTGAATTGGCATGTGCTTTTCCCCACATATAGGAACTCAGGAAGGTATAATTTATTCTTTTAAAAAAGGTATAATTTATATAATTAATCGGAAGATTCCTACTGTTTGGCTATATATGTGTATTATATATTGTATTCTGGTGTTATTGTATCCGAAAGCAGGGGATAATAATTAAGTAGATACTAGATAAGATCGAGATGTTGTCAGAAGGTATTTGTGAGAAGATGGACCTCAATATCTTTAATACTTCATATTTAAAGTGTTTAGGAGAAGTGGAGTGGAGAACTTCATAAAAAAAAAAAAAAGTATTCGTGTATAATGATATGATAACTGGAAAATTTTCAATAGGAAAATAAAGGATCAATTTCTCGCCATTAAATAAATACTAATATAGATTAAAAATTCAATGCATTAACAAATATATAAAATTTCATACTATCATTTATCACAAATTATCATCTATACTAAATTTATTATTTTTTTAAAATAATTATCTTAATAATAACTTTTAATTAATGGACGTTATAAAACTCCTTGTATAAATTAAAAATGTTAGCATCACATTTTGTAACCTGCTCTCTTCTTTTAATAAAAAAAATATTACATATCATAAATTTGTATGGATCCTTGAAATCTTTGTTTAATATTTTTTATATAATTTATAACTTTTAATAAATTTATTAAAATAGGTCTGCTGTCATCACTCGTCCAAATTATTTAGACTTTAGTACTGTGCAGGGAACCCACAGCTAGTAGCGCTGCTAAAAATTAAATATAAAACAATTATTTTGGACCAGTTTCTTAATGAATATTTATAAAAGAAGAAAGACAAAACTAATCATTTTTTATTCTAAATTAAAATCAGCTTACATACTTGTTTTTAAATTATCTCTTTTAACTTTTTCATGGGTAGTTATAAATAAAAAAATTATATCTTTACCTTTAAAAAGTCTTAATAATAAGAATTTACATTTAAAAGACTCCCCTGAATTATAAACTCTTCATACTAGGTCAAAAAATGTATTACAAAAATATAAACAGTGAAGGTTTTACAGGACTATAACAGTAGTATATCCGCGATAACTTAATATATCACTGGTTAATAATTATTCCCATGCTCTGATTAATAATATGCGTAAATTCAACATATAACTATGCAAAGCAATCGGTGATCGAAATTACTTTAAAATTATTTAGTGACGCATTCACGCTATGGCCTATGGCATGACAACAAAGAATTTCAACAAGAGATATATACTTGCACAGTTGCACAGTTTATGAGGTATACGCATACTTTTTTTTTCTTTTACAAATTTTATTGTGTATACTTACTGCATAGTACAAAACATTTACTAATAGAGATTTTTTGTTAAATGATAAAAAAATATTGAAATTGATAAAAAAGAGATTTTTTGTTAAGAAGAATATTTCATTGCCTTAATAACAGAAAAATCATTTATTACGTCAAAAGCTTTTTTTTTATTTTATTTTTTATCTCAACCAACGCACCTCAGGTATAGAAGAAGATAAATCGAATCATAAAATGTTATAATTCTTTTCTTAATGTGTTTTATTCAAATTGAGATGATCAAACATTATGTTATAATTCTTTTGGACTTACTTTTTGGTGAATAATTCTTTTTAACTCATTGAGTAAAAAAAAAATCTTTTGAACTCGTAATTATAACTATCATAATAATGACATTCACTTATTGACTTATCATTCAATGACCGAATCAGCAAAATTTTTTAATCTATGTGATATACTGCTAGCATATGTAGTTTTTATGGTAAGATAATTAAGAAATTAAAGATAAAATATTAAATAAAGACTTTAAATAGATATAAATTATCTTATCATTAATTTTATTATTAATTATTGTTATTTTAATATTTAGGAGCAATAAATAAAAGAAAAGAAGCAAAATAAAGAAGCAACTGAAATATGAAAACGGAATAAGATAAGATAATAACAAAAAGATACCAGGGTTTTGCAAGTTTGGCTATAAATAAGGAAGTAAGGGGACGTTTTAAACAGGGACCTGGAGGCAGAAATACCAAGAAGGAGGTATGGAGGAAGATCAAGAAGGAGGGCAAGATTGAGGGGTTTGATTATTCTTCTTCTTTGTATTCTTTCTTATCTACTTTATCATTGTATCGAGTTAGACATAACCATGTCTAGCTAATCCCTCTTTAATTGTGGTAAAGGCCAAAAGCCAATGTGAACTCTTGTGTGAATTGGATTGATATTAATGAATATTATGATGATTGCTTCTCTTTATCTTGTTCTTCAATTTTAAATTCTATTGATAGAATTGATCACTCTATTAGAGATATTAGGGGCTTTAATCACAATAGGGATATTGGGGTTTTAGTTTCTGAAAGCGATAAAGCGACGGTTTGACATTACCTAGGGATAGGGATGAAGGATTGCAAAGTTTTTATATGTCA
This sequence comes from Glycine tomentella, assembly GCA_007407185.1. NCBI lineage: Eukaryota > Viridiplantae > Streptophyta > Magnoliopsida > Fabales > Fabaceae > Glycine > Glycine tomentella. The sequence continues at coordinate 1,664,185 of PYAF01002226.1, read as the reverse complement.
GCTTAAAGCTTAATCCGAAAGGGGGTTACTAAAGGATTAGAATACATAATTAGGATTAAAAGGTTAAAAAGACCAAGGAATCTAGGTTTAACCAATTAATTAAGGCATATTTTTGAGTAATCATAATAACTGAAATTAATCATCAATTCAATTACATAAGTAGGGAACAGAGGTAATTGCGCTTTAATCACAATTCGTCCTCATAAATTCTAAAAAAAAAAAAAATAACCAATTCTATCTTTTATTTTAATTGCAATTTACTTTTGTCATTTTAATTTCCTTCAAATCACAACATAAAACACAAATTATATTATTTTTATTCCTTCCCATTTAAAGATATTAATTACAAACAAATTAGTGTCTCAATCCTGGTAGAGACGATACTCTATTTATCATTTTATTACTTGAAAATTTATTGACGCAACACTATGTCAAATTTGAAGTAGTGCAAAATTTTATTTTTAAATATAATTAATTATATAAATATATAATTATTAAAAAATTCACCATTCAATAACTGTAAATTTTATTTTTTAAATAGTATCCTGATCATCAAATATATCATTATTTTAACTTTATTGAGATTGACAATTTTATTATAGTTGTTTTTGAACTCAATTAATGTTCTTTAATTTATATAAATGATTTTTTAACTTATAGATAGCAGTTTTTTATATTTAAAATGCTTATCTGACTTTAATTAATAAAATAAAGCCACTTCATATAAGTATATATGAGTGAGATAACTTTAAAATTCCTTTCATATTTAATTAAATTGTTATTTATTTTCGATCAATGAAAATGTCATCTCTTATCCAATAAGTAATGATCAGTTTTGTCTATAATTGATATGTTGAACAGAGATGAGAGAAATATGACTGATAAAAATAAGGTGTTTGTGTTTAATTGAAGAAAAAAAAATCAGTTAAAGAGAGTTAAAAAAACATAAGTGAAAAATAGAATATAATATGCATAGATAAAATCCAATTAATTTTTAAATTCTTTTTATTTTTATTTTTATCATACCAAATATATCTAATTATTTACATCTTTTTGTTTCTCCTCCCTCCCCTTCAAACCAAACAAGCCGAAAGTGATAATCAATGGCTGAGTTTTTAAAACCACTTTACATCTTTTTTCCTAAAAGATATTGAAGCTACACTTTATGACGTACCAAATCCAATTCCAAGGGCCATTTATCCGAGAAGAAAATCAGGCAGGAAAGCCGAACCTAAAACAAGTTTGTCTCTTTTCAAAAAAATTAGGTAGTATTATTACATTAATTTTGTTTATGAGTACATTATTTTCTTATTAGTATTTTAGTTTAAGTAATGTACAAAATAAATATTTATTTTTATGAACCACAAATTTTTTATATAGGAAAATTAAAGACTAAATTAAAATTTAATCATTTTTCAATAGAATTGATTGCTGTATTTCATAAACCTCGTAGCTTTCCTCACAAAATTTGAATAAATTAAAAATTATAACAAAAACAATACGTAAGTGCAGGGCAGGGTCTCTCAAGAATGAAACCTTAATCTAACATCTACGAAATAGTTTTGCCGCAGGAGATGTTGGGGAATATATTATCTATGAGACATAATTATTTTTAAAAATAAATTATTTTTTATTTATAAATTTATAACTCACACAGTCCAGCTAATTGAGCTATACAAAAAGATATGCATATTGCATATATCAATAACAAAAAAACAGAACCATGAATGAAAACAAGATCTAGCGTGTCATGTTATTAGCTAGTTGTAATTTTGATATTACCCGTCGAAAAGGGTAATTAGATTGGGACCCAATAATGTGAAAGGTGAGTGAGTGGTGAAGATTGGTTCATATGGGTCATGGCCTCCCTGTCGGTAGCATATATGCATTTATCATTCAACTCGGTTCGCACGTTATGGCTAGGTGTCGAATATTGGCATATCAATTTTGGTGCGAGATGAGAGGAGGGGCCACGACTTGGGATGGTGTTTTTTTTTTTTTTTTTTTTTTAAATTAGTGTTAAGGATGTTTCATGTTTCAATAGTAATAAAATCATATTGTATAGAAATCGAGACCATAAAACAAGGGTTGTTTATAAACATCTCTTATCTCAATCTCAATTCACTCATACGTTTTTTATTATAAAAAAAACTATGACAATATACCAAACACTTAAATTGATAATATCTAGGATAGGAATCGAGAACCCTAGTGTGAATTGTAAGTCGTGGGATGAGCATTTGGGTGTAAGCTAGTACCGTGTAAAAGTTTTTCTTTTTCTTTATCAATCATGTTTGGTCGTGCAATGCACGTGATAAGCAAAGAAAAGTATGGGGCCGCAACCATTATTTTTTATTTCATTTAATTTGAAGGACGAAGGAGTATCTGACACGTAGCAGTCAACAATCATGTGTGGGGCGGTGCAGCGGATACATTAGTGTCGGATCGAGGGTCCAAGACGCGGTGGCGGTGCCTTTTTTCTCTCTAATGGTTAGGTTAGGTATGGTGTGGAATCAATATTGGTGGTTATGGTTATATATAACTGTTGATGCATACAACTATTATTATGTGTATATATGAACTGTGAAGAGCAATATGATATCCAAAGATGGATACATTTATACGACTTTTGAGTCTTTGACCTTTGACGGTCTCTTCTTCATTTCATTTCAAATAGTGTCTTAAGTTGTCAGCATCTTACATCTATGTATTGAGCCATGAAGAGTGGGGTACCATAGCTCGCCCCAATAATGTAGGAGAGGGAAACCCTTAATTGATCTTATCTTCCATGCATAAAGTTCTATATAAATATATAATACAATTCCGCTCATTAATTTATTCCAACTTTCATGGATAGAGGCTCCGCATAATCTTCACCAACAAATTCACGTGAATTTTTAGTTTAAATTGAAATGCTTTCTTTTTTGACACAGGATTATATATTGTCTTAGGTGTTGTTTTTACTATTCTCTAATCAAAATTTAAGTTTTATTTTAGTAATTCACATAATCTTTTAATACAAACCTTTAATTACATAAATTATCGACATCAAACTCCATTTTTTATCAAAAAATTATACAAATTAGACTTAAAGTATTTTGTTTAAGTTTTTTTTTTTTCCATACATCCTATTTGAGACAAAATCAAATATCAATTCTTAAATTTTAATAAAATAAAATTATACTATATATTTTAAATTAAGTTAAAAAATATATCATTGTTTACGTACTCTTAAAAAAAGTGTCGGGATTTATCTTTCATGCATGGTGGAACTGGAACTTGGAAGTAATTAATTTTAGATCTTTTATTCATATGAGGAAGCTGACATCAAATTGCTATTTTAAGGAGGATTTCTCGTTACGTCAATTTTATATTTTTTCAGTTTTTTGTTAAAAAAAAATAATGTATTGAAAGCATTATACAGACACATATATAAAATGAAAAATACTGTAATGAAAAGTGATATATATATATATATATATATATATATAATGAAAATAACGTATATACAAATAACATCGTTAGACTCAAATTTATTTACTTTTAAAAACTCTAATCTCTTTCCTGGGGTGTCTACATTCTACACCTTACAAAAAATTGTACTTTTAGAGTTTAAAGTGAGTTGGATGATCAATAAAAAAGAAAGAAAGAAAAAGTTACATATTTAATCTCCTTTATTAAAAATATTAATATTTTAATAATTAATATTTGTTGATTAAAAAAAAAGATGTACAAGCATCATTTCCCTTTTCGATAAATTGTGCAATACTACTATATATCTAGTTTGCAGACAAAATTAGGTTCAGTATTTTAATATTTATGATGTTATTTTATAATTAAAACTAGAGTTTCACTTTAAGAACTATCATATTAAAAATAGGCTCGAATTAATGAATAGAAACATGGACGGATACACGGGGGGGGGGGGGGGGGGGGGGGGGGGGGGGGGGGGGGGGGGGGTAGCTAGGGGCCGGCTTTAGTCTCTCTTCTTCAAACTTCTTTGAATTATTTATATAATATTTTTTTGTAAAAATAATATTACTAATAATATATATAATAACAATTAATAATATACTACTTATAATAAAAATATACTAACTAGTATATAATTATATATATTGATTAATAATATATATTACTTCTAGCAAAAATAAATTAAAATAATATACTGCTTAATAAATACGATAATTAATTCCACTGATTATATATTAATTTTTTAATACTGATTTTTTTAAAAATATATTGCCACTAATTATAATTTAACTATATTTATAAATAGATCTTATTTTTATATGACTTTCCATCAATTGTTATGATCTAGGTTAATTATATTTTGTGTATTATTATAAGTCTCATTTTTCTATTTATATATTTAACTATTAACATTAATTATTATTAACATTATACTATAAATATATATATATATTTTATATAAATGCTATGAATTTTGATGACTTTTAGCTATTATTATATTTAATGTGTTTGTTTTTATTTTTCATTTTTTATTGTGAGATTATTATTGTGAGTGTTGTTTGATTGTTATTTTTCATAAATTGACCCCTCTCAACGAATAGATCTTGTCTCTCCCAAAGTTAAATCATTATGATGAATTCCATGTGCAACTTTCAAAGTTACTATGCTGGATTTGGTTTAGGTCCTCGGCTTCGTAACAGCTAACAAAAATTTATAATAATAATAATTGAGATCAATCACCACAAAGTTTCTACAGTTGTACCTACTATTAAACTACAAAAATCTCACAGAGAAGAACCATATATGCTCAATCATCTTTTCTTACGAAGTCCTATGCACTCACATGTTGGTGGGTGATTGCGTGCGTTTAAATAGTACATATGTGTCCAAGTGTGGCTGAAAGAAAGAGCAAAAGATATTGATAGGACATACCTCATTCTCAAGTGGGACTAGTTAAGCAATGAATTTGTAGACAAATTAGTCAAGTCGAAAGGTATAAGTAGTCCATTTTTTTTTTGGTGGAGAAAAGGTATAAGTCCATTAAGATGCACAGTATTAACTTTTAGAATGACATTATTGTGTATAATTGCACTTAATGATTGGTTCCTAAGTGTACTCGTGGAAAATGTGAGAGAAGAGATGTAAATTGTTGAACGATTCTTCGACACCATCATCATTAGCATTTTGACATTAAAAGATATACAATATATATACATCAATCCAGTTAGACAAATCTTACCTTACAGTCGCTGCTGCCCAAAAAGAATTTGATACAGATAAAGAATAATACTAGCTAATATCCAAACACCGTAGTAAACATTCACGTGATTAATTCGAATTGAATCAAATAAAACTATTGAGACACACAGTTAATTCCCAAAAGCTCAAACTTGAGACTTCTGTCAGTCGCACGACGAAAAGAGAACCATATTAAGTTATAGATTAATAGCTCTTCACAATTAATTTCACTGGTTGAATATGGTTATTATAGCAGTTTTTCAGTAAAAAAAAAGCCACCTAGTTTTAATTACAAAAACAATTTTCAGAACGGATCACAAATGATTTTTTCTTTTTTCCTTTTTTATAATAAAAAATGATTTTTTCTTCTATTCATCAAACAAAGATATCAAGGTTTTAATAACTTATGCATATTATTCCACCAACCCAGTTAAATTCTTGTTTGAATCACAAATAATTTCATGACAGTTCCTAAACTTTTTTCCATCTCTTTTTTATTCCATTAATATATTTTAAGTAGCGTGTATGCAACTGGTCAGTTTTTTTTTTTTTTAAATATTTTTAAAGTGTGATCGTTCTAATTAATAATTTCATTTAACAAGCGCAACATATTTATTTTGATAATGATGTACACTTTTGTTTACACTATTTTTTTAATCACGCCAATTTTTATTAATTTATTTATAGCTTGATAAACTGTTCAAGGTTTTGATATACTAGAAAGTAAACGAGCGTGATTAATTTGTATGGTACGAATTTCCTAATTTTTTTTTATAATGTCAACAAAAGTGTCGTTTTTTTAATGTAAATAAAATTATTGCTTTATTAATTTCATAACCACTACAAATCGCGATTCTGAGAGAGATTAGATGAAGACATAATTTTATTTAAAAATGATTTCGGTACAATTAAAATCGGAAAAGTATAATTGAACACGCGTAATAAACTAAAATGAGCGCATATTTGTATAAAAAAACTTGTTATCTTATTTGAAATTATGCGCATAATAATTTGGATATGTAGGGTGACACACTACCTGGAGAGGATTTTTTTCATTTTTAAATTATCTAAAAAACTTGTTATCTCATTTGAAATAGTTAATATTAATATTTATTGAAGATTTTTGTGGACGCGCAAAAAATGTCAAACCATGATAAATTTGGGTTTTGGTATTTTCTCTGTAGTATGCATTGTGCTTCTTCAATCTTCCATTCTTGTTGTGTGTGGGTTTTCCCCAAATAAAATAATTATTTTTAAAAAAAATCTGAAATAAACATGCACTTAATCAAATCAATAACCTCAACTTGCAGTAATTATTAATAATCTTATCCTGTCTTTCTGTGATTAAATATAAAATTCTTTTAACTAATTCACATCTTTTAATAAAGCTAATTAATAATATTAAATTTGTTAATAATTTGTATTAGTTTATTAAAATTATCCTTAAGTTTATTGGAACTCATAATCATTCTCTTTTCACTTAATTATTTTCACACCTACTAAATTAATGTGTGCTAGTCTCTTTAGTCTTTATTCAATCCTTATAAAAGAAATAATATATTTATCTTTTAAATATATATAATTTATTGTAAAGTAATAAAGGATATTTTGATAAAAAAAAATAATTAATACAGAAGGCAATCCAAAAAAATTCTTATAAAAAGAGGCAAAAAAAACTAAAAAAAATATCTTACATAACAGAGGCAGTACAAGAATCATACATTAACAATTCCCAGGTCAATCGAAGAAGAATATATATACAATTTCCTTTACAATGAAAGAATTAGGGCAGTATGCAGTCAAAAAGAAAAAGAAAAAGAAATAGTGCTGTACAACATATGAAGGTTGCATGGCATATTACCATCAATTCTTCTGGTGAGATAAAGTACTGCCATTTAATTCTGAACTGAGTTATTTGCAACGATTTTCACATACTTCCCACAGTTACTAACCATACTTATTTTTTTTAGTTTTTTTTTATAAGGATTCTGCATAACCACTTCCCTTTCTAAAGTGTAGCTAAACCATATTGTGTATCCTTTCTCCTTCAGCTTTCTTTTCCATTGTGTTCAATCTTAACTCCTTTCACTCCAAGCCTATCTTCTACATTTCCTTCTAAAGAATACAAATTCAATAATTTTAGTGTTCAAAGAATTTTCTTTCTACCCGCAAAGCAACATACTTAATGATATACTTGAGGAGCAACAAAAAACTCGCTCTCAATAACAGCCGGTCTAAGATCTTCCTCACGCATGAACTCCAAAGGAAAGGAAACAAGATGTCCCTTCATAGGCTTCAACCTATCTATTGGGTCTATTGTTTGGATTTCTCCATTTTCATGACAGACCAACTCATCTGGGGCTATTCCCATGTCTATGGTGGTATGACCAAGTTTTTCTTTCCAGTGAACCATGCTTTGCCGAAGTGCAGCTCTGCATGTTATTGTAAAGTATAATACAATTATAAGAAAGGATAAACTAGAAGCTAAAGGAGATAATCAGAAAACATAGAAGAAGAAAATGGGGAAAAGTCCACACACCTTGAGTGTATCTGATCGTTGGGAATGCAAGCAAAGACCTCATGGTATATCCTAGTATTCTCCTGTCAAAACGTATAGAAGTTTACATTACTACATTGATACCATAGGAACTTAGTCAAATAACGTGTGTTAACCAAAAAATAAAGTCAACATGTGACTATATCACGTTTGTTTAAGAAAAATATTTTTTTATTCCGCCTATGTATATTACAAACATCTTATCAGTCCCTGTGTTGTCAATTAAAAAATTGAGCTCAATTATTAAAATATAGGGGCTTAAAGGAAGATGAGTTTTCTTAACATATTGATCGGCTACGATGTTTATAGCTAATTTTTCTCTTAAATCACCCAATATCAAAGAGGATATACACAAACCAGGAAGTCAAAGTCTAACCTTTGCAGTTGCTGACCACAAGTCCTTGTAGTTTGTATCTGCCACCGGATCACTGATTTTACCGATCTGTTACGAAGAAGAGAATATTGTTAGGAGGATCTTATCAAGAAAGTAAACAGATGAACATGTTACATGTCTTTTGTGATAACAGACGACTAAGAAAATGATGGTTATGTAGTTAGTACGGTTGCTCATGGATATTATGATCGAGCAAACTCGAAAGGTAATTAGAGAAACAAATCCTAGCAAAAGTGCTGACAAAAAAAAATCTTAACAAAAGTAAATAAGTTGAGCTATTTGCCAATTCCTGGTTTTGATGCGGCCAACTTCAAGTGTGTAACTGTAACACATGGAAGTGTGAGCCACTTCCTTGAGGGTAGTGATCACGGAATAAGCGAGTGATGCTTTTCCACTCTATGAATAAGAATAGAGATATCCAAGCATGAATGTGATGAAACTGCTAATGCAACTTCATCATCTCATAGTTTTACACTTCCATGAACAAGTGTACAAATGTCAGGTTAAGCATTGCACAGAGCACATTTATAACCAATAATAAAGAAACTAAAAATCAAGATTGCCTAATTTTTTTCAAACTTGTTTATTGTTCCCATTAATCAATAACAGATAGACTGCCTGACAGAGCCTGTGTTGCCGTTGCATGTAGCATAAAAGCCCAAATTTTGATCATTTTGACTAACCTCTCCGGTGCTCAGACCAAGGTGCTCAGACCATAATGAGCAGCGGAGGCTATAGGAAAATTTCCCAGCCTTCCATGGTTTCCCATTCATCAATGATTCAACACATTCTTTGTCTTCTATAATCACTCCAATCTGGTGGATGAAAATCATTACAATTACCAATGCTCTTAGAAATAGCTGACTGATTATAGAGACAAAAGGCAGATATCAAATGTACCTCAGAGTCTCTTAATCCAAGCAAACTGCGGTCATTTATATTAGATGATCCTATAAAAGCTATACGGTCATCAATTATCATCAATTTACTGTGCACATATACCTGTATCAATATGGGAATTATACACCAAACAAGAAAAATATTTGAGCTGTTAAATCATTATAAAAGCTAAAAATTGTGTACTAGATCTAGGAGATCCAAACTACACTTTTTCAAGATCTCTTTTGGCCCAGAGCAAAATATTTGATGTTTTAGAAACAAAATCAAAAGATGTTTCAATATATATGATAAGATACCTGACTTGTAGCCACACGGCCATTTTCATAAAGTCTACCATGAGATCGTAGACCATAGAAAGAAATATAATCATGTGTCTTAGGACCAAGTATGGCTTCAAGATTGCGTAATATGGAGTGTTTTTCTCTAGAAATTGTTCTATACTGCCAATGTGTTAAGGCTCTCACAGTAGCAGCACCACCATCATCCAGACCACCCTGTTAATAGTTTACAACAGAAAAAGATTCAAGTCTACAGCAAAGAGGATTCATGTTTAAAAAAGAAGGCAAGCAACATTTACCTGGAAGCCAGGCAAGAGGGGCATCACAATTATAACTCTAAAATCTTTCTGATCTTTGTGGGCTTGCAAAATTCGCCTGTATAGTGCTTCCAGAACACGGTTCAGTATTATGTCATCCCCTGCTAGACCTGATATGAAAAATTGGTTCTAAATGGAAACAAAATGAGAAAGACAAAGAGAAGAAGGGGAAAATGTGTTTTTATTAGTCTAAGTACGAAATTATTCTGTACATTGCCACTATGATATATGCACAATGTAAGCAACCAGTCAAAGCTTAATTCAAGACTTATCACAGACCTAATTTCTCTTGAGATCACTATGAAAATATATGTTTTATTTTGATGCAATGCTGAACAGGAAATAGTTATCAACATTGAAGCAAGATCAAGAATAGTACAGTTCATCAAAATTAATTTACCTCAACGTAGATAAAATGCTTTGCTTTTTCAATAAGTGAACAATATGCAGTGTGAATGCTTTCTTCAGGCTGACTTGTTCCAGCAGACCACTGGCTGACACTTCTGATTACCTGCGGATTTCACATCCATCCAAGATACTTGCAAATAAATAATTATGTAAACTTATATTGACATAAATTAGGATAACTCCCAAACTAAGAACCAATATGTTGTGCTGGATTCTGTGCATAAACATATGTTAATGTGACCAGTTGTTTTGGCACAAATATGATTTATATTGCCCACCCAAATGGAAACACCAAAACAATCCTTCCCAGAATTATTCTAGGAGCAAAATTTTGCAAATTTCTGTTTTATAGTTTGCAGTTTGCACACACTTTCTATATGCATATGGTTTTTCTGACATGGTATATCATCCACAAAATAATTATTCTGCACACCATTGTAAACTTTTTCCCCTTTTATAAAGAATTTACAGCAACTGAAGAATAATGTGATATTTATGATCTAATATTGGTACAATTTTCTACCAATAACTACTAAAGTCATATTTTACCAGTGTTTGTAGACTGTTCTAAGAAAGACAAATTAATTATTCAAGGACTAGTGCAAATTTGAAAAACTTCATATTTTGCACAGAAGCTCCAGAAGGCATCATACTAACCTGACAGTGACAGGTAGTACGTGGACCAACTTGTCCATATTCCAAAGTAGTGTCATCATTGGTTTCTTCTGGTGTTTTCCACCAATCATCTAGAGCATCGACAACAGGTTGTGCCCCCAAGTTTAAAGGAACAACTTCATCTTGAAACCCTTTCATCTGGGTGTCTGAAACTAAAGTTTCATGCTCCAGCTTTTGGGACAATAATGGAGAATTTCCACTTAAATTTTTATGATCTCCATTTGAAGTATCTAGTCCATCAGCTTCTTGAGGTAAAAGTAGTGGTATATCCTGCATTGGAGACTCTGAGGAAAACGAATCCTGCCTGTCAATATCTTTCCACTTGTTTTCGTCTTTCTTTTCATCAATGTTTATCTCTTTGCTTCTTCCCATGTAATGAGGGAGGACCATGTGATGGTGAGGCATAAGTAATGGAATTCCATGTTCATTTGGAGCTTTAGTTCTCTATGATATGCTTCACCATGTAAGATAGGACGAAGACAATAATAAAAAGAAACATTTCAGATGAAATAACATCATTTTGTATACCTTAGCATGGTTCCAATGTTGAACAAAGTGCCGAGCAATGTCGCGACAGGGAGGTCCCCAAAGAGCACAATGGACATCATGCCATGGTATACAGGGATACGTCTTGCGATCCAATTCATCTCTCATGCTGTCTTCCCATGAATTTGGCTCAGATTCTCTATCAACAAACAAAAAATACAAATTATATAGTCTTACTAAGAACATAAAAAAGCACCAACTCATCAGCAATAGTGAAGGCTCCAACATGGCTAATTGTAATACATATGACATGGCTAAAGGCATTAAAATGGACCCTACAGCATTAAGGAACTTGAACCTTTTCTTGTTGTAACATGTGCAGTACATTGTTTCATAAAAATGCTCAACATTCTTTTTAAAATAATAAAAAATAGGAAAAAGAAATACCTTGGGTTGTAATAGTCCTTTCCAGGCCATATTATAGAAGGACAGTCACCCACTTCATGTTCAGCTGTGTCATATCGACCAAAGCATAAATCTAATCCTCCAATATAGCAAATCTTGTAATCAATAATTACAAGTTTTTCATGGTGCGACCTGTAAGAAACCAAGGCAGTATTCATCATATACACGTGAATAAGGTTCCACTTGAATTTATACCATGATGTTCACATTTATTAATAAATAGTACATACCACAAATACACCCGAGCAGTGAAATGACTGGATGGTGTAATACCCTCACATTCTCATGAATTTTGAGCAGTCTTCTCATACTGTACGAGCTGTTGATTTTTAAAGCTAGAGAAACCTCCTTGTAGAGAAGCACATAAATCTGTAGGATCATTTAATGGCAGAAGCATTATCCTCTTTATTGTAATTCAATCTTATAAAGAATTAAATCTTCTATGATGAACAAAAACAAGTGTACCTGAACCCCTTCCTTAGCCTTTTCTTCTAGTAATGAATCTAACCGAGGTAGAAAAACTATCAAAAGGCCGTCTCAGATATAGATCTGGGCACAGCCACCAACCCATAATGAAGATCTGCAGCCAGTTTCCACTCTCTTATTATTAAAATTAAATTAGGAAACCAAAACAACTTATATATACTCTTGGTTAGCAATGGAAACGTGTACCTCTGACTTTGCTTCTTGAATTGAAGTAGCAATTGCTTCAAATGCTGCCTGTCCATCTACAAACCATTGGGCTTGGCTCCCATCTTCAGTCAAACCTCTTATGGGAGCAAAGGAACCAAAGCGATGAGGACAACACCAGCCCTCAAGAGGTCTTAGACTAGCTTCATTAATTGCAGTAACCCAAGCTTTTACTTTGGCACTGCTGGTAGTTCTCAACAATATGCTCCTATTTCCACTAGTAACCTATTAATAATTTCAAATAATTTTTAAAAAAAATTTTGGGAGCAAAACATAATGTTGTTATCACTAGTTTTTTCTTCTTCCATAAATTGGATGTTCAAGGACTAAACACTTCTGAGACCAAAACACAATAGATTGTACTGTATTAAAATTTGATGAGCACGATTTCTAAGGGTTAATGAGACAAGGAAAAAGGAAGAAGCTGAGAATATTATATATCTGTAGAAGGTAAGTCTTTGGTCTTTGTGCTTGATAGTTATCATATTAGTTAACAGGAAATCTAAAAGGAGTTGCATCATTGGAATTTTGTAATACTGTCTAGTTGCTTTGACTGACTGTAATAACAAAGAACAGATACAGCCCATAAGAGACTTAACCATTTTTAATCTTCGAGATCAGAAAGAGCCTAAGAGACAAAAATTGACTACCTTGAATGTGTAACACAAAGGGTTGCGTTCTTTTATAGGATCAGCTAAGAATATTTTGGTCCCTCCATCTCCATCTGAGTAAGGGAGGGTATCAAAAATCATTATATCCAGTGGTTTGTTGTTGAAGGGATCATCCAGGAAGGCCAAAAACCCAGGTTTCAAAACAGCCCATACCTGTGTGCAGACAACAGTTTTTAGATTAAATGAACTGAAAAAAAGAAAAAGAACAGTTGTAGGACAGTAGACCATATAATACTATAAAGAGGGATTGCTACATCAGAGGTATCATATATTTTAAATTTGTTCCCTAATTTAACATTTTATTAAAACATGTTAAATTACTATCCATTAATGTTAAGAAATTTGATAGGTCACAATGTACACAAAAAAAACTTGATAGGTTATAGCTTAATACTCTATACATACCAACAGAGTGATTCATTTTTTCTGTTGGTCACATCCCTTACTTTCTCTGCATTACATAGACAATTTATTGATGCAGAACAATCCAAGAGTGTTCCTCTTGGCAGGGTACTTCCCTGATAAACCTAGAGTACTCCTTTAGAATTGACTCAAAAATCAGATAATCTCTGAATAAGAAACTCAATATCATAAAATTAATCAAACAGCTTCAAATGCATGTAACTTCAGAATAATATGCAGCCAAACAAACCAAATTATCCTTTGCCACACCAAAAATAAGCTTCAGAGCCAAACCTTCTTCCAGCTGTTATTACAACAATGAAACCAATTGCATGGGAAGCATGATACATCTGAATCCTGTGAAATATTTGACAAATGCTTCACCATTACATATAGTCATATACCTCTTTCAGTTTTGGACCATACTCCTGTAAAAAGGATAGCTTGGAGACTTCCAAAAACCTGCAGACCTATAATCCAAAACCATATGTTAGGAAAGATAATTTTAGCTCTGGACAAGTCACGTTAGGTACATGGTAATGGAGCATCATATAAGTAAACTGCATATCTAAAACCAAAATAATATAAAGTTCCTCCTTAGTTATATATAGAAGTGTAGAACACACTGAAGAAAAAGTCAGAAAACAGATTTATGATGCATAAATTCTATAGAAGTAGGCACAGGTCTTGAACTAGACAAGAGGAGATGAACAAAAACAGTTCTATCATGGAAACAGTGCCATCTATGAACAAAATACCCTACATTTATCTGAAGGTCTACTAAGCATTATCTAAAACAATTCCAAAAATTTCAACTTTAAAGCTTCATTTGTTACCTCTTGAGAATTCACAATATCCAGGTTTCCTAAAAATCGATTCAAATAACCCTGCATTGTGACTTTGGCTCTAGCTGCAATTGACTGCTGCCCTCCTATTGATGGACGAATTATTGATAGAGCAGCAACAGATGGAATATATCTTTACAAAAGACCAAATTAATGAGTATGTTTGTTTAAGCCCTATCAGAAAGAAAACCTAAAGAAGGATAGCTGCTAAACATAAAAAGCTTTATTTGGTATAAGTTGGTGTAAGAAATATAATATCTTCATTCTTTTATTAAAAAAATAACACAAATTATGTACTCTAAAAATCCTTAAGCTTTGGAAAGCTTAGTATTCAATGTAATCAAGACATGAAATTCTGAATCATACCCCTTTTGCCCCCGGCCCCCCTTTTTACAATTAAAATACACCATGCTTTGTGACCAAATTAGTTATGGATAGCCCTGGGTCAACAACTAAGTACTTCACACACATAAATCATTAAAATCCTGACCTAAGCACAGCATATTTTAAGGTGTTGATAGTTTAAAAGTGCATCAGATATCAGTTTTCTTTTCTATTTTATAATGATAAAAATTAAAATACCTGTTTTTAACACTGTCTTCATGATGTAAAGGCACAGCTTCATCATCAGGTTCTTCCTCATCTTGCATCATTACCGTTTGATCTACTATTCTCCTAAGTTGTGAAGCCATTCTTTTAACTTGACGAGACAGCAGTATTACATTAGAAATTAGGCTGAATCATATATATCAAATGTAATGAAGGAAACTAAACTAATGGAAATATGTATCTTCACTTAATAACAACAGAGTAACATGATAAACAATCAGGTTTTGGAACCTATGTGGATGTATGAGATTGGAGGGGCTAAAAAGATTAAATGAAACAACGCTGCAAAATTAATGCACAAACCTGCTCTTGCTTGTCATGAAAATCTTCAATTAATGCACGTTTCCGCAAACAGAACTGTAAATAGAGAAGTTGTGATGCCTTCTTCACTAGACGCCACTTGAACTGTGAAATGCAAATGTAACAAGTACCTAGAAATTAGTTGGAATGTGACTGCACCACCTGACGTCATAATCAAAAGCTTATAATCTACGTCCAAAAAGGATATAAATAATTTAGGAGTAAAGTGTAAATAACTGATAAACAGACATTCATATAATTTAGGAACAATTGAAATTCGTAGAAGGTCCCTCAATGAATGTGTAAAGACACACAGATTGACAGCTATACATGTTAAAATCCAGACCGAGCCATAGATGGTAACAATAAATAAATAATATTTACTACTAAAGGAATATCTAAAGGCATTGTGCAAACTATTTAAAGAATAAATATAAAAATCTTACACTATCATAAAATCAGACATCAATATATATAGTAAGTTTATTAACTTTTATAACAACTATCTTTAATGATGCATAGTAAACTCATATTTGAATAGGCAAAACAATCAACAAATAATAATTTGCTATTATAAATCTCTTGAATCTTCTCAACATCTATCTTCCAATTGTAGGCATAATACTAATAGTAACTGAATTGGATGAGTCTACCCAATTGGGTTGGTTCACAAAGTGGTAATAGAATTTGAAACCACCCCATTGAAGATCACTCGGCAAAACAAAACAAAACTATAGCAGTTCGTTCATCTTTCCCGCTCAAATTTGCTAAATAATATTCGACAAAGCTGCAAAAATAATAATTTTCACGCGATCACACGTGACATGATTGGCCATATAACTTGGACCACAAGCTTAAAACTGTAAAAATAAAAAAAATAAAAAAAACTAGAAAAGTAAGATGAATAATAATAATAGAAAGAAACAAGTGTTTGTGTGTGTGCCTGTTTGTACTGCAACTCAATGGTATAAGAAAGGAGGATTGGGCTAATGTCTCCGGTCTCTGGTCTCGACACGGAAACGATGGTGGCGGTCGGTAACTCTTCGAAAATCCACGCCGATTCGCCGCATCGCCGAACGGGTGGTGAGATTCTGACAATGCTTCCGACGGTGGAAGCAGCGGCTCTGACGACATAGGAATGTCGGAGACAGTTACTTCACGAGTTGGGTTGAGTTGAGTTAAATTGAGAGAACGATACTTTATTAAATGAAGCAAAGACAACAGTGTTGCAGGTTTTATAGTTTTTGTCCGAGGTTTCGGTATTCTTCATCTTCGGTAATCCGAATACCTACATTTGGTAACTAAATGTAGGTATATGTTACGTGTATGAAGAAGATTTTGTTAAAATGTAAAATTTACTTGGATAAAAAAAATAATCTCTGACAATGTGTTGGTATCCTTTGTGCAAATTAAAACGTTGATATTTATAACACGAAAAAAAAACAAAAAAAAAACTTCCATTTTGAGTTTAACGGAGTAAGAAAGAAATATGGAAAACAAACAATACTGTGAAAACAACAATTCTAGTGCTTTTTTTTTTTAATAATTTTTTAAGAAACTTCTTTTACTGTCGTTGCTGTTATAGAAAATTAGAAATTTTTTCATACTATAATATTAAATAAGGCAAAAACGTAGGATGTTAAAATTATATTCGAATTTCTTTGGCTGTGGAATGAAGTAAGAAGGCAAATGATTAATGAAGTTTAATAATGAAAGGCCAAAAGTTTGTATTCCAATGATTTGACCCTTAAAATGATTGAAGCATCCTGAAAGCGTTATTGTCATTTGGTGAAATGGAGGAGGAGGGCAACTTTGGTTAAAAATCAAGAACTGACGAAATCAATGCACAGGCTGAAAATGCACGCGGTATATCCTTCAGTTTGAAAGAGAATATCCAACTTTTGATGCTTGCCACTGAGAATATGCCAAAATAGCATATGATTGGTATTCCTCAAAAATAACAAATTCAAACTAATACAGATTGGCATCTTACCTCAATGGATGATTATTGATTCTATTATTCCACCATTAAAGAGAAAATTCATAATAAAAAATAGAAGTGCTGCTTATTTTTAACATAAATTGCGGCGCCAGGTTATTTATATGACCAAAATGGATTGGAAATCATCTGCTATGTTTTTGGTTGTGGTTTGTATGTATTTGTGATTTGTGATAACTCAAGTAGCTTTGCAACAGTCTAGCCCCAAAAAAAGAAAAAGACGACACTGAGTTTAGTAGTGCATAAGAACAAAGTAGGGCCTGCTAAGTGACTAAGCCATTGACCAAGTTGAAGACAAAGAAACGATAGAAAAACAGCCATAGGCAGGCTAAGACAAATTGGACAAATATTGAAAATATGATTAGCTGGATCAGTCATGTAACGTGTCAAAATCCTAATTACATCATATCACTTTTGGTGTCTTTCATCTCGTCAACCGTCCATTATATGGACTTATGGTTTAATTTAACCCATAAGAAAAATGAAAAAGACTATATATCCCCTTGCAATAGGTTTTGCTTTAAAAATATGTAAAAAAAAAAAAAAAAAAAAAAAAAGGTATTGCTTGAAAAACAACTCACGCCCTCAGGTGACAGATCTCAACGAGTCTCGTAACATAAAGTTATGTTCAACAGAAGTTATTAGACATGTACTTAGAGTATATACTCAATAATGTGACCCTGAGTCAATGTCATTACTCTCCTTGAAGTTTCAAATTTCCTCCGTTATTAAGATTCTCAAGATAAAATATTGATATCTATGTGGTATTGCACATCATCATCAATACCTAAATACAACTCACTAAAATAAATCAATACCTAAATACTTGCAAGTCACCTAATCTAAAGTGGAAACAATCATTATAATCCTTACAAGGCAAGAGTTGTAGGTATTGATCGTGAGTAATAGATTCATGATCTGTTTGAGTAAACTTTTCTAAAAACCCTTCTAAGAAAATAAAGTAAATAAATGGATTTTTCCATAAATTCAAGAGAGTTCTCTATTAACTAACCATTAACTAATTTTATAGATGTTCTTTCATCTTTTAGAGAAATTATATGAGAGTTTTTATAAATTAGTTAATGAAAAACTTATTTTAACTTATGGAGAAGTTGTTCATTTCATTTTTTTTCTTTCTATTTTCTTTTCTTAGAAGTGTTTCTAGAAACCAAATAGTAGTTTACTCATCTAAAAGATAATTTAACTATTAAAAGAAATCTCATGTTTAAAAACTTTCTACCAGAGTCTACTAATATTCATATAGACCACAAAATCAAAGCGAAAAGGTAAAGGTAAAAAGGAGTATGATAAATTCTTTTAACCTTTCCGGTAGCACAGTAACTCACAAGAAGCTGTGAGGAGTGTATAGAGAAATTTATGAATGAGCTTCATCGTGCACTATGGACACACATAAAAAAGTTTTAGTTGAAGACCCAATTTCGACAGTGACAGTGAACCTTGGCAAGAGAAGCCATATAATCATCAGACCTGCATTGAAGAATGAAAGTGCACGTTTCATGTTCCCAATTTGCATTAATCATCTAGCTAAGAAATGTGTACATATTCAAAACCAAACCTTTGCCCATAAGAAGACTGGCATGCAGCAACTATACGAACTTTAGCAGCATTTGTTTCGTTCTACCCATGGAAAAATCATTAACATGCATTCCAAATTCACAAGTCATCTTCAAACCAAATAAAAATGATAAAAAGTACAAATCTTCTGACATAGTAATATATGGCATGTTAATACAGGAAATTAATAAATACTTCTCTTGTCTATTATGAGCGTTTATATTTGTGCATCCACATGTTTGGTTGGAAATCAAACCATGCAAGGTGTCCAGAAAATGAAGTAAAGCAACTGCAGGGATTCAAGCCAAGGTTTTTGTACCTTATTTTAAGCAATCCAATATTCCCCAACAAAACCAACTCCTTATTAACATATTCATTCATGCAGAGAAGGTTGTTTTGAATTCTCGCAAAGTTGGTCACAACCTTATAAATTGGAAATACCAAGACTATATATGCACAATAATTATTTCAACAACACATATCTATTTTTCCTTATGTCAAAACAAAAGAAAGGAAAAACATTTTTCTCTGTCAAATTACCACCCCCACAAATATTCCACCCAACAGTCTGTGTAAACAACAGCCAGAGTTTCATTGGTGATAATGATATCAATCATCGTACCAGATAGGAATAACTAGTATGGGTAAAAAGGAAAAACCTTGGAAGTTGCAAGAATACCTGAGATTCGTAATAAAGCCCAGCATATAATGAAGCATAAAAATATTCACCTTCTCTGCTACCAGAGAATGCAGCTACAAGCTAGAAAGGTAAATCAATTGCTCGTGTCAGATTGCATTCACAAATGCATGAGGAATCTTGGAGTGACAATAACAAAGTCAAATAAAAACATTATAGCCTATGCAGGGAACTGAAGGAAGATAAGTATTGTAAACCTGTTTATAAGTATGCAATTATGATAAAATAAGCATGAAGGAAAAATTGTAAATATGATATCTTAATCTAACTGTTAAAGGCGCAAACTTTTACTAAACAAACACGAGCCCATGGAATCCAAAGCCCATATTAAAAAAGTGAAACAAATTTAGCGTATTTGTACTATTGGTCCTCTACTTCTTATTCAAAAAAAAAAAAAAGTTATTTTGACTTTTTATTTTCAACTTGAATAATGTTATCTTCCTAGTTTTTCAATTGACATAATTTAGTCTCTGTCAATGTGCCACTAATGTAGTTAAAAGGTCCTTGACAATAAATATCAGCCTCAAAAGGTCCTCACTGTTAATTTTTCACTTCTTATTGTCTCACCAAAAAGAAGTGGATTTTTCATTGTGTTTTCTACTTTTCCTATGAAAACAAATTTATTTGAATATACTTCCTAAGTTATTAAATAATAGACTGAGGAAGAAGCAGTAATCTCTTCACATATGGCATAACAGCATATTAATTTTCAAGACGATAAGCTCAAGTTTAGCATTTGTGCAAACATAAGGAATAGAGTAAATTTCACTAACACCCCTTGAGATTTAACACAATTACACCTGCTAACCCTATTCTTTTTCCAACATTACACTGATCCTCACTTCATCTAATATAAGAAATTAAGGGAGATTTATGTTAACGGAAGGGTGTTATATAAAGTGAAGGAGACTTGTGTAGGGTCAAAAAAGAGATTGTTGTGTGTAATTGGATTAAATCTTAGGGGATGCTAGTACAATTTGTTCTAAGAAATATATCAGAGTTTGTGAAAATTATATCAGATTAATACAATGGCTTGCAGAATCTTAGTTTAAGTATCTCGGAAAGGACTATCTGGGAAGGATTACCAGATTATGAGGTAAATGTGTAGGAAGATAAAGAAATGGATTGCTTTAAAGGACCAACTCTCCTAAAACTAGCTCAAGCTATAAAGGGAAGACTTAAGCATAGTTTTATATCTAACAGAAACAAATCAAATAACAAATGCATAGTTGCATACTACTCATAGAAAAGGGCATTAAAACACACCTTTTCAGGATCCCCACCATCTTTAAACATGTCATATGCTTCCCGCATGACCGGCCTTGGGTCTCTGCCAACCTAAATTCATATAGAAAGTGGATAACCATTTGAATATTTACACAGTCCATTGTGATGTTAACTTCATAGTAATAGAATCAAGGACTTGCCTCAAGATATCGCTTCCTTGCTTCATCCACTCCATACAGTTGAGCTTCACACAGAAAGCACCATATGGACTCTTCCGTGTCATTTGGATTTTGGGCAACATCTAGCCGAAACTGCTCAGCTGCCTCTTCAAATCTACGGCAAAAGGGATTCAATTCAGTCTCCTTTCCATACATTCAGATGCAGCACATTGTAGTTGTGCTTGCCCACACTTAATTTGACTTTGTCACTAAAAACTTCAACAATGATTATTTCCTTAAGTTAGTTAGGGAAAGTATTTTTAGGAGTAGTAAAAGTACCGATTAAGGTAGTAAAGTGATAAGCCCCTTTGCCAAAGATCTGGTAACATTACAATCAAAATGTCTCATGACCAAAATATCAAAGGGAATTGATAGAAGCGTTTTCCAAAAGTGTATAAACCTACACGCCTTTTGACGAGGGTCCAACTGAATTGCCTTGTCAAACTCCCCAAGAGACCCCGAAACATCACCCTTAACAGCAAATTAACGAGAAAAGTTATTTGTACAACAACTTAATTATGTAACAAATTATGCAACTGAGAGAGAAATATTAGATGCAATAATAGAAAATAAGCTATGCACTAATCACAAATTATCATATAGAAAGTTTGATGACTTTTACTATAATTATTTAAAAGTCATTCCAATTATGATATCTAATTTTTTTTATTTTTTTATTAGTAAATGTTAAAGGTTAATATAATGGTTAATATGTTAGTTCTTTTTGTTAGTGAAAAACTCAAACCCACAACTTATTCCCTTCTCTCTCTCTTAATTTTATCCCCAAATCAATCTTATATCTCCAATTATGATATCTAATTGATTAACCGTGTAAAATTGTTCTAGACTATAATTGCATAATTATCATACTCACAAAAGGTGATATTATATAAAACGACACCAAATAGTAAATTACTAACACAGCATAGCATAAGCAGCTATGACATGTGACACTCAAAGTGACACATAATGTAGAAACACAACGTGAGGATGATGGAAGTAGGTTTGGTTTAATTTGGAGAACAAACCTGGCGGAAGAGAAGCATTCCGCGTCGAATGGCGAGAACGGCTTCGCGGGCATTGTTGTTGTTGCCGCCGGTAAGAGCGTCCCAGATGCCGGAAACTGAAGGAAGGAAGAGTCTTCGGGTGAGGATTACAGGATGGGAAGCAGAGAAGGGTGCTTTCAAAGAAAGTTGCAAAGGGAATGAGGAACGGTGGTGCAGAAAAGGGGACACCAAGATGCCGCCGGGTTTAAGGTTGTGGGAAATGAACATGAACGTTGACATGGTTGTGGTCGGAAGGTCAGGTAAGGCGAGGCACCAAATTTTATGGCTAGAAAAATAGTACTACCTGTATAATATTTTTATGGTTTAAATATTTCTTTAGTTTTTTTTTTAAGAGAAATATTTCTTAAGTTAATACCAGTAATGTGTATTTTGTTTTCCTATTCTTATAAAATTACTTCAGTCGTTTTAATTTTCGAAATATGTTTTTTTAATTCTCATCGTCGTAAAAACTATGTTAAAAAACGACGAGATAAATAAATTATCCAGTATTATCTCATTGTGTCAATTGTCATTCACCTTTTACTTTCTGTTTTAGTTTATGTTTGTTCATTAGGTAACGTTTATTTTGAAAACTTATTGTTTTTACTTTTAAAAAAATGGAAAATAAAAATATTTAAAATTAAAAAATACTTTCTCTAAAAATATTTTAAAAACCAAATAAAATTTTAAAAAACAATAAAATGATGTTTTTAGTATTTTTTGAAGAAGTAAAAATATAATAACATTTTAAAATATTTTATTTTCAATAAATATTTTTTTAATCCTTAAAATATGAAAATAAAAATAAAAATAAAATATTCAAATCAAACATCATCTTAATTTTTGTCGTGGATTCTAATAGTTTGTCTCTCTTTCGGTGCAGGCTCCTTTTGTTCATAAAAGAATTTTATCGTACACCTTGACATATGTTGAGAGACTAAAATTCTAAAGTAATTTTATAGAAATTAAAAATAAAATACTGAAATTATAGAGATTTTTTTGGTGAATTCAAAATTATAGAGATTAAAATCACTAAACTAATTTTGTACGAACTAAATAAAATGCAAATTATAGAAACTAAAGTCAAATTAAAATATAAAAAAAATCTCATTCAGTACCATTGAACAAAACTCTATTTTTAATTTCTATTATTTGTCTTCCCCTTTCACTATACCAAATACCAATCATAGAAGCCACCACACCAAACAAGCCAACCTATATTATAACCCGAAACCATGAGCACTTTCGGTCAGTTTTTTCACTAAAATAAAAAGTATTTGATGAACAATAAATATATTCATGATTAGAGATGTCATTTTGATCAAGCACTTTTCTCTCTATTATGGTCCTAGGGGACTTTAAGTCCACGAGGCCTTACAAGGTCTTATTTTACACAAATCTCACTTAATATGGGATGAAGATTATAACTAGTTCACCAATCATATTATTTTAAATATTATTTTGTAGTTATCTAAAAAATATAATTTTTTAATTCGATTGATTTTGTTCGATGTTGTTTTGGAATAACCTTGACAGAAATTATTTTTTTATTGATATTTGTGAATGATTTCTAGGTAATATCGATTAGGGTTGTTTTCAGATAATCTTTATAGAGATTATTTTTGGCCAACCTCATTCAAGATTATTTTTTACTCATTTCGGTCAGAAATATTTTAGGTCAGCCTTGATTAAGACATTATTTTGTCAAAAAAAGTGATTTTGAATATTTTATATTATACTATTTGTTTTAATTATTATATTATTCATAATATTTATGTTGCTATTTTAATATTATATTTCAAGATATTGCTAGTAATAAATGATAGATAATAAAATTAAGTATACTTATATTAAAAAAGGAAAGGTATATACTAAGTAAACCTAACAATATAATCCTAATGAGTTTTTATTAATAATATAAAAAATAATATAATAAATCGTGTTAATGGAAAATATTTGTAACGCTCGATTCTTATTGTCTGATGATAAATAATACTACCTAGTACTAATATTGTATTCAAATATTTAAGACGATGATTTATTTCTAATTCGACGAATTATTGGTTTATTGCTGATTTTTTTCCAGTATCTGCGCATCTCTCGAGCAAATATAATATCCTAATGAAGTAAAAAAAAAAAAATTGTATCCGAAGAATGTCGTCATTGAAGTTTCGTTAAGTTAAATCACATTCCTATCAAAAATAGTTTTTTTTCAGTTAATAGTTAATAATTCCAAAAAAAAAAAAAATGTGTTAGATTAGTTTTGGGGTCATCATCACCTAATCGTCACGCATACACCAGGAGAATAGAATTTGAATTTGCGCATCCACAAAATACAAAAATAATTAACGTGAAAAGGACAAAGCACGATTATTTAGAGGTTTTAAAGTTTGTTAATATAAAATATTATCCTGGCTGCTTATGGGTTAATATTTAATTACTCAATTATTGAGCTACATTAGCGACAAAAGAGGTAAGGTAAATGAAGAGAGGTGCCTAATTTGACAGCTAAGGAACACATCGGATTTGCAAATTTGGCTATATATTAAGGAAAGGGAAAGCATAGGGTCCTGTGTTCAGAAATCACGAACCTGGCTGCTCTAAAACAAAAACATTTGGGTTTTATTGTACCTAAGACCACATGGATACGTTGCCGGAGGATTGTGTTTCCAAAATTCTGTCTTACACAACTCCACCAGACGCATGTAGATTCTCTATGGTCTCCTCAACCCTACGCTCTTCCGCTGACTCTGACCTTCTCTGGCGAACTTTCTTTCCTTCTGATTACTCTGACATTGTCTCAAGGGCTCTCGTTCCCCTCTCCCTTAATTCCTCTTCTTCATACAAACACCTTTTCTATGCTCTTTCTCATCCACTTCTCCTAGATGGAGGCAACATGGTACCTATTTCATGTCATTTCATATATGCTTCATTTGTTTTGCATCATATAATTAATTATGTGTACATGTTGATGTAGAGCTTCCAATTAGACAAGTCTTCGGGTAAAAAATCTTACATCCTATCTGCAAGGCAGCTTTCTATAACGTGGAGCAACGACCCTTTGTATTGGAGCTGGAGATCAGTTCCTGAATCAAGGTAATTCATTCATTCATAAAAACATTTAAACTAATTATCCAGTTTCAACTTTCAGCGCGTGTTAATTTGCTTAAATTAAGCAGACAAATTTTGAAAATATTAAATGCAACATTTTAAAAATTAACTAATGTTTTTATTTCTTGTTCCGCTTAATTTGATCAATGTTTTTTTTTTTTAAAAGATCAATATTAATTATTAATTTATTTGTGGAAAGAATTCGAATTTACGATTCAAATCAATGTTAGCATGAGCCATGCACTAATCGATCTATTGAACAAAATTTAGATACAATTATTATTTAAGTGCTTTTAGTCTAATTTTCGAATTAAAATCGAAGTTTCAATAATAACAAGTTAGAGTGATATTTAACATAAATATTTATCATGTGATTTATGGATATAAAATTCTAATTTTAAATAGAATATATTGTTACGTATCTAGATATTATATCTAGGTTATTGTCCTTAATTAATCTATATGGTAACTAAAGAGATTAATTATAATGAATGATTGAGCAGGTTCAAAGAGGTGGCCGAGCTGAGAACGGTGAGCTGGTTAGAAATTGAAGGAAAAATTGGGACGAGGATTCTGACGCCAAACACGTCATATGGGGTTTATCTGATAATGAAAACATCCCACCGCGAATACGGGCTTGATTCGGTGGCATGTCAGGTATCAGTTGCGGTGGGCAACAAAGTGAAGCAGAGTGGGAGGGTATATTTGTGTCAGAATGAGAAAGATGAGAACAATTTGAAGAAGGAAAGTATCGGAATTCCAACGAGAAGAGAAGATGGGTGGATGGAAATCGAGATGGGTGAGTTCTTCAGTGGTGAAGCTGATGAAGAGGTTATGATGAGTTTGATGGAGGTGGATTATCAGTTGAAGGGAGGGCTTATCGTCGAAGGCCTTGAAATCAGACCTAAAATTGTTGTTTGACTATAAACAGGGACACCTAAACTAAACTATAATAATTGACAATTATATTTCGTCTACACGCCAATGCCACGGGTTGCATGTACAACTTTTCATTAGTCCATTTTGTTCTGTTTCTTTTTCTTTTTTTAAATTTCTTTATGTATTTTTTTTCTCTTCAAATCCTCAATAAATATTTTCTGAACAACTTTTATTGCTCCAAAAGTTAAAAAAAAAAATACAAATAAGTCATCCGAATGATACGAGATTTGTCTCTTATCTAAATTCTAGATTCGGTTCTTATGATCTAAAAAAATGTGGTTGTAGAAAAAAATATCATTAAAAATAAAAATGATCAATTAAATTTTTTAACATAGGTTAGTTATTGATAAAATCGTAGATAATTTATATCAATAACATGCTAGAAAAGAAAAAAAAAAAAAAAACATCGACCTATAGATTAATTGATATTGGATTAACTCAACTTAATTATTTAATAATCTCGGTTTCAAGTTATAAATTTATTATAAAAAAAAAATTAAAGTCATAAATATATATTTCTCGTTAGATATTCAGAAAAACTAGATGACACTGTCTTATAAAATAATTTTAACTCCGAAAACCTCAAACTGTGTTATCCAATAATCCAAATGCAGTGTCCAAATTTATCATCATACCTGCGCTTACTTATATTGAGTGCATCTATGATCAATTATTGTATTTCTCAATCTGGGATCTGCAAGGTTAAAATATATGTGGAATCATGCATGTTGCCGATAATCCCGCTAAAGTTTCGTATGCATATAGAGTTTAAGTTATATATCCCAGTCCTTCTCACGCATAATGTGTTTCAGGACTCATTTGTGATGTCAAATTAGGTACGATATAACCATATGACAAATTGACAGAATATATACATTACAATTTTGTTGAACTTTGTGTATGAGTGCCGTATCTATGTTAAGTTGGAATTTGATTTAGATGTGCTCACATCATATGGTAAAAGGTTTCAATATTGTTATTTAATAACAGAATACTTTTCGATTAGTTATGTTGCCTAACATGTACGTAAGGTTAGTTAAATCATTTTTTTAATAATTACTTAAAAATATATGTAATATATTTTTGATTGGTTACAATCTAAAAATCTTTAAAATGGTAAAGAAAAAAAATTAAAATGTTAATCTATGAAAATTAAATTCAAAAACATATTCTACAATTTACATTATAGAAAAAGTCAACCAAATTCATTTTGCATACAAAAATGGCCCACTCGTACTTTAAGGGGTCCCAAAACGTGTAAAACACTCGTTTTTTTTTTTTAATACAAGATGTTTTTACTTCGTAATAGATTTTTAAAATGTTAAATATTTAATAATTACGTAATAAATAATTTTAATTTATTAAGATTGATTAAATATTTGTTTCCTAAATAAGTCTCATCATATTAAATTCTCTCTCTTTCCATAAATATTGATATTGATTACCCATTAGATAGTAAGAATTTAAAGAAATATACCTTAACCTTAAAATTTTCTTGAAACAAAATAATTGCTCAATATTGATGAATTTACTTTAGTTTTAGAAATACAACTTTTAGAAGAACAAAAATATACAAACAGAAAATGATACACCACAATATACTTAATTACATAAAAAAAAAATATTTTTTAAATGAGTCAAACATATCTATCTATATACAAGGTGGCTAACTCCTCATTTTTTGTTCACTAGTTGAGTTGAGTTGATTCCTAGACTCAACATGCTTTATCCCTCCAAAACATAAAGAATGATATTTTTTTTTTTAATTTCAAAATATGCAATTTAGTTATATTTTTTTTCAAGAGGAACCAAACCTAAGTTTTGAACTTTTGATATACAGTATTTATCTAACTTTTTATCACTGGGTGATCTTAATATATGTTGAATATATAATAAATGTAGATACTTGCAAGGTTGCAACACATGCATTGCACATGTAAGTGAGATTCATATAACATCTCAGTCCATTTATTGTATATATGCTTATATATTCGTCGGATGCTAATTAATTTACTCATAAGTCATATCTAACAAACTTATTGTTCAATTTAACAATAAATTCGAACTGATCATAACCATATACATGGTTTATGTATTTGTGCTTACCTGTAATTAAACCTAATTTATTTAGGTAACTGACGTGAGAGCTGAGCAGTTAGCAACAATGACAGCATAATGCCAAGAAAACAAAGACACCGTGAATCACCGATTGATCACCCGAATATAGTGGTGTCTTGCTCCCACCTTTATCCACGTGGTGCTGACATGGGAGTTGGGACCACAAGACCACAATTACCAGCACACAGAATTTTCAATTTTATCTTCCCTGTTAGCTAGTTTTGATATAGGAGTATTCAAAATATCAAAGCTGATTAATTTGGTCTGATTTTTATATACTAAGATATAGGAGTATTTAAAATAAAAAAATTGATTGATTTTATTTTATTTTTATATTTTATAAATAATGTGTTTTGGTTTGGCCCACCATTTAAGATTTGAGATGCAGAAATTAAATTAAATCAAACTTTATTGTAAATTTCTTTTTAGAAATTATTATTGTAATTAATATTTTGTTGTTGAATATCTACTTTTTAAATTTTTATGGTTAAAAACAAATATTATAAATTTTGTTTTTTAATTCACTCGTTGGAACTTAAAAAATACAAGTATTATGTTTTCTTTTTACGTTTAAATTTAATGTTTATTATTTAAGTTAAAAATGATTATTGTTTTATTTTAACTTCAATTGTTGTTCATTTATACCATTGATATGGTTGAACAAATTATT
>PYAF01002226.1:1599392-1626682 GCA_007407185.1 Glycine tomentella | reverse complement strand
GAGCAGCTGGAATTTTAGCTCAAATAAGCTATTTGTCATGTTAAACATATATGAATTACCTTTGTTAACTTTATTTGGTGTATTTCCATAATTGAGACTTTACTTTGTAGTTTACTTTTCTTTATATTTGGCATAGAGTGGAGTGGTAACTCACGACACAGCTTTGATGTTTCCACTAATATAATTTTTCTATTTTTATTTGTTAGTTTATTGTAACTATACCGTGGGATATGGTATTTGAGTTTGGGAAAGATGAACATGTGATTAAAAGTCTTATTGCCTCTATAAATTGTGTGTTGAATGTTTCTGTTATATTACCATTGTTCTACCATTGAAAGTCATGTTGCTATTTATCTCAATTATGTCTAACCATGTGGTTACTTGTGTTTTCTTTTTTGATAAAGACTTAGTTTTGTACAACTTGTCATTTACAAGGGTTTTTGTGAGTTGTCCATATATCATTGTTGTAATTTATATTTATGTATTATATATTGTAGCCTCATGATTTGTTGCATATGAACATTTTGTGCTTGCTTGGTCAAGAATCTTGAAACTAAAATGGTCCAATAAGATGGTGTTGAAGCTGCCTCTGCTCTCTTGGTTTATCATTTGCGTGAACTTGTTTTATGCCATGACCGTTCCATATTCCTTTAGTAAACTCTCTGTATTTTGAAACTCTATCTCTCTCTTTGTTTTCTTTGAAGATAATGTTAAAAATATTATAGAATTATTCTTTTACGCGTTTTGTGTTTTGTTCTATCTCTAGGTATCAAAATGTTTGATGTCTCATGAGTTTAAATTGGGTGATTCTGAGCCTAAGTAGTCATTGCATAACATGTTGCACTTCATAGTTCTACTTCTTTCTTAATGCTTATGCTTAATTTCAAAGGTACTACCTGAAAATCTCCTTCGAATTCTGTAATTAAGGTTGGAGTTTATTTAATATCGGGTTTTTAGTGCATGTGTTTGATTATTCTGAAATACCATTTTATTTTCACATCCAATACAGATTATATCTGCTTGATTAGTCTGAGTTGAAACGGGTGATGTGCCTAAAAATTTTGCGGGAATTTACATAGCATGTCGGAAAGGAAGGGATGGTGCCTTGGGAATTAGAATGGCTCTCCTCGATCAAACATAACAAGTGAAGTTTGCATCTCTTGTCTTTTTCTCTTATTTATATTTCCTCTTTTTTATTATTTAATTTTTCTTCATTTTGGGTTTTGATTCTACTTCCTACTGCAACCAAATTCTACTTTTCAATTTGTGTTTCTTCTATCACTCTCTTTCTATTTACAGGTAAAAGGAAAACTAAAGGATGCTTTTGCTGGGTTGGTTCGCTGCTTCTCACTCCTGCCATGGAATAAAGAAGAATCTGATTTGCACAATAAGGTATTTTATTACTTTTTAACATGAATCCAGAATACATTTGTAAAGGCTCTACAGTGAAATGATGGTTTGGAGTGATAATTTCGTGCACCTCATAATCTATGATTTTCTTACTAAAAGGAAAAATCATTATTATTAGTAGTCATAAATTGAGATGTTCATGTTTATCTTACAGGCTGTGATTAAATAGAAGTATAAACATGATGCTACTAATGTTGGTAAAGAAGGTGGCTTTGCTCCTAATATCCAGGTCCTTAACAGCTGCTTTTGATTTTAGTGATCTAAGCATGATTTACAAGTACTGAGTTGAAATTTAATGAAGAGATTGAAAAATTAGAAAAATTTTCTTAATTTTTCATTTTCTCAATTGAGTTAGTTTTCTACTTTGGATCTATATATTACAAAGATTTCATGTATTCATAAGATGCATGATTGATTCCATTTCAATTTTCTCATGTTTGTTGATCAAATCATACATTGTGAGCTTGTGAGCATCAGTGCAAACCATATGACAACATAAGTTCCATTTAAGGTGTTTTCTTGGAATATGGAGGCCCATATGGCTCATCTATGAATGTGTTTCACAAGGTGTCAAAGGTGTTTGTACACTAATTGTCATACTGATGATTACTGAGGTCTGGGAAGTGATCTCACCAGCTGTTAAAAATGAATTATGGAACATGTTAATGAATATCAAGTCAATTTATTGTGTTTAAGTATCAACATTTTGTGTTTATGCATGCAAATCAATTTATCAAGTCAAATGATCATATTGAATTTTTAGGAATATTTTGTTTATGCAGTTATTACTTCCTTCATAAAAAATATATTTATTGGAGAAGAGTAAAAAGCTGCAAAGACGGCTAATATATGGGATGGACTGACTTCTGGTCATGTTATTACTAAGGGGCATTTAATCATAGTACATAACTTGTATTCAATAACATGTAGCATTTTTTTTATACATTTTACGACTTTCATTATTTGGAAAATGGCATGCAGTGTATTTTGTGGTTGTTGCATGCACATTTATTCTATTCATTTAACTAGCACGGGTACCATACTATCTACTATCTATAACAAAAGAACATAAGTTTGCATACGTGTCATCTCTAGAAAGCACCTCAGCGAAATTTTCTTACTTGTCAACCTCTCCATCTTCCTCAGCTGTTTTCATATTTTTCTTCCTCACCTTCACAGAAAGCACCATTCCAAAGTGAAAAAATTTCGAAATTTGAAATTCAAATTTTGAAATCAGTCTTTCGGAAAAAAATCAGTTTCGTTCTCTCTCTTTCTCTTCTACACTTCCTCCTCCCTCTCTATGTGCTTACTTTGTTTCTTCTTCTTTTCTTTGTTTTGCTGGGTGAGTTCAAGCCATTTGGCCTCATTGCGTTTTTTTTCTCCCCCTTATACCTCTTCTATTAACAAAGTTTGCATTTTTTTCACGTTCTGGGTATGTTTTGTTTGCAATTTTTATTTGGGCATTTTGTTTTCTTCAGATGGAATTGAGGGTGGTGGCGAGGGAGATGGAGCGGAAGTGTGCACAGAGGGAGATGGTTTCAAATTAGTGAAATATGGTATTATTTGTATTTTCTCCTTTAAGCATTTTATATGTTCCAATATTTCTTCAAAACTGTTGTTATTAGTGAAATATAGTAATGGTTATTTCTTTTTAATTTCAGATGATTCAAACCTGTTATAATTAGTGAAATATGGTATTATTTGATACATATTTTTTTATACTCCATCTATTTAGAGCTAGGCAATTTTTTTTATTTTCTAATAAATTTATCTCAACTGCAAGGTTACACTTGACTATATTTATCTCAAATTCCTTATTTTTAGTTATATGCACTGTTATGTTATTTTCGTTCTATTAAAGCCAGCTTCACACATTTTATTATTACTAATTACTAATTTAAAGATCTTGGTGCCAATACGATTGTTTTAAATGATACCAAAAGTGGATGAATTTTGAGGTGTAAATCTTTGTTGTATGATTGACTTGAAATTTGTGAGAATGACAAGAGCAACCATGTGATAGATTATTGGCTTTTCAATTGTTGATAGATTAGTTTTGTGAATTCCTGCATAAGTAGACTAATGTATTGAGGTGTTGATTGGTTTAGCAGTAATTTGTCATGTAACTTGATATTTGGCACTTGAATGCAGATGCACCTGGAGTATTCTTGGTTTCCAACATTACATTTTGGCCTTAGGAACTGCAGTCATGATTCCTTCATTTCTTGTGCCTTTGATGGGTGGAAGTGATGTAAGTCATTCCCTTCAACTTCAACTTCAAGCATTTGAATTTTTAATAATGCCAGCACTATTTTGGCATATCTTTATGAGCATTTTTTCTCTTCTTTTCATGTTGATGGTGTTTGATATGAAAATTCAAGCAATGGTAGTTCACATATACATGCAAAAAGGTTTAAAACACTAATTATCTGAAGTTGAAAGTTTGCAGAAATTAATTTTGTTTTTCATCTTCGTGGATGTAGTATCTTCTGTCATCTTCAGTTGACAAAAGTGTTCGTCTATGGCAAGTGAATCATGACCATTGCTTGAAATTTTTCTCACACAGTAATTATAGTGTGCCTTGGTGCATTTCTTTTCTTTTTAGGCTTCTTGAACTCTTATCCAATAATTTGTTTTTATCATCACAAACTATCTCACAGTTTGTTTGTATTTGATAATGTATCGTAGTGACTTGCATACAATTCAATCCCGTGGATGATAATTATTTCATTAGTGGGCACATGGGATTGTACTAACTACATTGACACAATACAGTGAGATGGTGTCAGCATGGTTGACATAACCAACACACCTAGGAGTTGTCTTTCTTTCATCATTTTTCTTTCTATTTTTTCTCATTTTTTTTTTACTTTGATGATTAATGGTTAATTTAGCTAAAAAAATTTCCAAGATTAAGTTGGGTATCAAGATAATGGTATTTTATTATTATTGGTGATTGTTGAGTTTAAGCATAATAATAATATATTTTCTTTTTTTTTTTTTGTAAATCTCAATTTCTATTTCCTGATGATTTAGGATTTTCTTTTGTTTAGATAAAATAAGATTATGCGTAGTAAAATCCTTATTAGTTGTTGAAATTAAGATAATTTTAGATTTTCCTCTACTTTGATAAGACTAGTCTCTATTTAACAGGATCCTTATTAGCCTTAGTTTGAATTTAATTTAGATTTAGAATATGTTTAGATAAGATCCTATCAATTAGGATATTAGCCTTAGTTTGAATTTAATTTAGATTTAGAATATGTTTAGATAAAATCCTATCAGTTAGAATTCAATTAGGATTTTTTATTTTATTTTAAAAGCATTAGGATTTCTCATTAATAAGGATTTTCTTTGAATATCAATTTTTTCCTACTGTCGTTGATGTGTGCAAGACAAATGTATCCTAACTGGTTGTGGACTCTGTTGGATTACATAATATATATGCTATGGTTTTTGTATTAGGATTTTTGGTTTTTGTGTGAAGGATATCGCTAAGGTGGTGAAATCAGAAGAGTGTGTTGTCAGGAGAATAAGCAATCTACTGCTGCTTCTTGCTCCTCTGTATCTGAAGGCAGTGTCAGTGCAATTCACAAGTCTCCGGCGATATGTAGCCCCGCATCCACATTGCCCTCACATCGGTAACATTCGTTAAGTTCTTTACTTTGTCATTACAGTATCAGTCATGAATTGTGATCATCATGTTATACCTTGATGGCAGTGTTCTTTGCTGCATGTTTTATACATCTGTGGTATTGGCTTAATTTCAGATTCTGCATTAAGTAGTATTAAAAAAAAAACTTCTAACTTTATTAAAAAAATCACTTTTTTAACAATAAAAAAATTGTAACAGTCAGTTTCCTTCCTTAGTTTGCAATTAATCTTGCTTATCTCACTTTTCATATCAGACAAGCCAGGAAAGTTGCTTGCTGAAGTATTATTGGGAGGATTGCAGGGAAATAGGTATTTTGCTTATTTCAAAGTTTCTTTATAAAATTTAGCTCCTTTAAAATTGTGGAATATGAATTATTTTTAATCTATGAATTTCAGGCCTGTTACACTTGTAGGTTACTCACTTGGGGCAAGATTTATTTTCAAGTGTCTGGAGTTTTTGGTTGAAACAGAAATCAGTGGTATGTATTTCCACATTTTTTGTCTTCGATGTGATAGATTATTTCTCTCTGTTTTTGGTATTTTTAATCTTATTGACTGTCTCTTGATGGATAAGCTTTCAAATCTGGTTATTTACGTATTATATCATTTTTGTGGGGACTCATGGGTTTATCTGTTAAATAAGATGTTCCCTTATCCTGGGGTGTTGCTTCTGTTTATTGGCAGCTGAATTGGTAGACAAAGTTGTTCTCCTTGGAGCACCCATTGCGATCAAGGACGAGAATTGGGAAGCTGCTAGAAAGGTGAAAGAAGATTTAATTTTTCTCACGAATAGTAACTTATGGTCTCACTTGTATGATGGAAATATAGTTTTATTAATTACTATGAGATCCTGGTATTTTGTAGCTGGTAGCAGGAAGATTTGTCAATGCTTATTCAAGGAATGACTGGATGCTTGGAGTTGTTTTCCGTGCCAGGTACACAAAAATGTAGTGGTAGAATTTTGTGGTGTTGTGAGATTATTCCAGTTGATTCAAAGTACATAACTTATATGAACGATTAATTCTTCCAAAGATTCACTTCACAATCAAAATTGAAAAAAAAATGAAAGAATGGCATGTAGTATTCATGGTTCTTACCACATAATCCTTGGACCAAATGCTTTTTACACAGTTTTACACATGAAGTCATGAGAAAAATAGGTATTTTGCTTGGTTCACATTATCTTTGCCCTTATCAGATTTTGACTAGGTTCTTTATTGCAAGTTAGCAACTAATTGTCCTTAACTACTTAAACAGGTCCTTCCTCTGTTGCTGAAACACAAGGTCATACACCTAAATAGAACAGATGCTAGACTTGGAAATAATGGTCTACCTGCTGAGATTCAGAAACTACGATGCCGAGTAAACTTCAATGCTCTGAGGTTTAATACTCAGATAGAAGAACTTGGCAGTAGTATACATTATACTTGGAAAATTTAAGCGCTATTTTCTGTTAAGTAGGCTACATTAGAAGAGTAGTATACAATATACATTATATTTTCAATCAAATAGATTGCATTAGTTGATCAAAGTATAGTAAATATGGTGTTCACATGCATGTAAAAGCTTGGAGTTGGAATGGTGCTAAGGTTTCTAGTATAAGTTACTCCTTCACGATGTGGACAATTATCTTGGGGTTCTGTCTTTATGATCTTTAAGTTTAATGTGCTAAGCTGTTTCAATTTTGTTCTTCAGCAAAGGTGTAAAAATATATTCATGAACTATTGATTAATATGAATGATTCAACACCTATAGGATATGAAGAGGCTTTTGGTGTATTGATAAATTGCTAATTTCTGAACCTGATGCAAGGCTAACTTGATGTTGTCTACTCCAATATCAATGATTTAGAGTAAACCAAGTTTAGTTTATTTCCATGCTTATTATTTTCTTTTTTATGTGTTATTTTTGTGTTGTTAGCAATTGGATGGTTAAAATATCCTTATTTTTCATAATGCTGCCATCCAAATGTGTAAAAATAATAATTGAAAATTGTATCTAATTCGTAGCTTTGATTTTGTTGGTTAGGATTATATTATAAATATTTTTTTTTATTTAAGTCTATAAATTAGTTTGGTCTTTACTCTTTTTTTTTGTCATTAATATAAACCTATTCATGTAAGTTAAGTTTGCCATATATCAGCTTTTGAGGTAGAACTAGAAAGCTTTTTTGTTAGTCCATTTTCACTGCCTAATTCAGCAGATAAGACTAAAGAAGAGCTGGTAAAGAGAATTGGGCAGCAACTGGAGGAGGCTTCTGTAAGTGATATTTTGATTCAAGCACTAGATGGGGCTGCTGCTACAATCTATGATGATTGTGCTAACCACTATTGGTAATTAAGCTAAGGTTTTAGAATTTCACTTGGTATTTGAGATTGTTATCTTCTTCTAAACACTGGTAAATTTTCTTCTTCTCTTACAATTGATAAAATATTGTTTGGGTGTTTTGCATTTTAGGGAAATTTCCAATGCTTCTGCATGTAAATCTGAATGGTGTTTATGAAGGTAATTTTTAAATTTGTTATTTATTTATTTTTAGGAAAATTTCACATCTGTTTATGTTGAAGTTGAAGGTATCATAATATCTCCCATGGTTTGGTGATTTATAATTTTCTCATACTATTGAGTTTTGGGACTGTGAATGTTCAAACATATGGTATCAAAGTGTAGCAATCTTTCTCTCTTTGTCTGTTCTGTTTCGGAAAAGTTCATTTTTTAGCTTGGTTTTGTGATTTTTTGTTTTTCCATTTTTGTTTGCTTATGGCATTGTGATTATTCAGAATAATCTAATGTTTTTGGAATAATCTAATGTTTCTGGAAGTAATAATTTTAGATTGAACTAAATATTAAAAATTTGTAAATTGTTTTTATCTCTGTTCAGGCCCTGTTTTGGCAGCAGCAAAACTATTATGGCGTTGATTTGACGCCCTTACATGGGAGTGAGACTGCCTTTCAAGGATACTTTTCTCAGGTATCTTTCTAGCTTGGTTTTTCAAAAAATGAACTGAAGATTTCTAACTTATCCATTCTGATAAGAGTAGGATGTATTTGTAACATGTAGTGTAAAATGTTTGTTGGGGATCTTCATAAATAGATTATATGTGATATCTGTTTTTCCAAATTAAAACTTGACGAGTTTTTTTTCTTGTATTAATGCTTACATGTTTCTAGAGATATAGGAATATAAATGTTTTGTTCATGTTTTAATTGCAACTTAACCTGTTTTTTATAGTATAAGACTAATAATTTACTTAGAGATGACATTAGTGTAGACATAGAAATGCTTTGTTTATGTTTGAATTACAACTTCACCTGTTTTTATACCATTCTTTGTCAAACATAGGATCTGGCATTTACATAGCAAGCTGAAGAGGATTATTTTATGTTTTTCAATTGGTTCATATGCAGCTCTACATTTGATGCTGGGCTTCTGTTTATATTTGCCCTTGTCACCTATAGTTGATGTGAATATATTCTCCCACAGCAATGATATATTCTCCTACTTCACTTTTTTCTCTACATCAATGGTTTATTTGGTGAATGGTTTATTTTCTGGAAGTCCTATTGACTGATAAATTCCACTTTTTCATGAAACAAGCTGATCTATTTTGATATCACCTCCATCTGGTAGTTTGCATCCTTCAGTTTGCCTTTGGATTAAGAATTCTTTGAAACTTTTAGTTCCAAAGCCATGTATATTTTGGGGTTATGTATCATTGTGTTTGGCAATGGGTCCATTGTTGGTCAGCATCTTGATTGTGTTCATTATGAGGTTATATTGTTTCAATGTGTAGAATAAAATTTCCAAGGAATTTGTGATCAAATCATTTTTCATTCTATAAGAAG
This sequence comes from Glycine tomentella, assembly GCA_007407185.1. Classification (NCBI taxonomy): domain Eukaryota; kingdom Viridiplantae; phylum Streptophyta; class Magnoliopsida; order Fabales; family Fabaceae; genus Glycine; species Glycine tomentella. The sequence goes on along the minus strand of PYAF01002226.1, from coordinate 1,617,772 downwards.
AAGAGCTGTATGAAATTGACATTCCTCTCAGATTCACAGCCATTGTGGGTGCTAGGTTACATGGGTTGGCATGTTGGTTTGATGTACTGTTCAATGGAAGGTAACCATTCCTCTTCTACTAGAAATAGCAGTAATGAAGTTAAGTTTGTAAATAACCCCAAAATGATTATGTGGCAAATAGTGATGGTTGAAGAAATCCCAATTATAGGTTACGAGGTATATAAATCCCAATTATAGGATTGAGGATGATATTTGAAATATGAGAAGGATATTTGAAATCCCATGAGGTGGTTATATTTATCTAAGAATTATTTGTCTACTCCTAACCTTGAATTTATTACTGTTGTAGGATTCACATGGCTCCTTTCAGTGATGAATATTTGTTTGTTGAAATTGCTAACTATTCACATGACTCCTTTCAAAAATAGTAACAGATCATTTCACAGTGCAATTTTTTCCAAGAAATTCCTAGGATAAGAAGATGAATAATATATCCCATAAAAGTGAAAACAATTAGTTAAGTCCTACGATAATGAGCCTCACAATATTTATGAGTTGACCTTAAAAAAATTCCTGATATGAGTGCATGACACACAATAGGTGTTGGCTCACTCTTTAGGCCGGTGTCCAAGTCGAGTTGGAGTCTTGGAGAGGTGTCTGAACTGATTTTTTTTGTGACACAGTGGAGGGGTGTCTGACATGGGTGTGTCCAACAAGTTGTGTCTAGCATTTCATTCTGCGGAGGTGTCTGTGCTTTGTAATTCATAATAAATTACCGAGTTAGCTTATTTGCAATTGGACTTCAATTCTTCAAATAAAAGAAATGGTGATATGCTAATACGGCTGGCCACCCCAACTTTGAGCTGAGCCAGAAGAAGTTAACCAAATTTCAAGCTTGAACATGTTAGATTAGCCCACATATTTTATTGGGTTATTTGAGCCTGGTCCATTATTTTGCAGCTTTATTAGGGATGCAAAGCTACGTGCTGGAATTTCACAAGTTTTCTGGAGAGTATAGACTATCCTGGGCAGTGTGTCCTTTGGTCCAATACTAATTATAATTTCAGAGTTGCTAAAGATTTTTTTTGTAGATGTCACCGATCATCTAATAAATAATCTTTACAATTGAATAATATGAATTAGATCACTTTGACTCCTGTATCATGATCACAAAATCTATTGTATTGTATGTGGACTGTGGTAACATCAACTGATTGATCCACTACCTGCAATGTTAGTCTGAATAATAATTTTTCCATTTCCATTTTTTGTGATTAATCATTATATTGAAGTTTCATGGTGGGCCAATGCAGGGCTTCCTCTCTCAACCTCTAAAGGATGTCTGATGAATGTGTTTTTAGAGTTTGGTGAAGTTACTCTAGGTAATAATAAATTCTTTTTGGTTGTTGGCATGCTTTTTAGGCATGCTATCTTTGGATTTAACCTTTATTTTAGGGGGATATTTAGTAGAAAAATGTTTTTCTTGAATGGAATCTTATTTTATGAAAGTCTTGAATCTACTAAGGACCTTTAATTTTGATTGATTTTATCATATGGCAGTCCAGGTTCCAATAGATAGAGTCTGGGTAGTCTTTAGGATTTGCATAAATTTGGTTTGTCAAGGAAGAGTCTGCACAATTGGTTGTGCAATAGTTGAATTGAAAGGTGTGCATGACTTTTGAGAGATTATAACTATAAGAGATATCCTATCCATACTAAAATGTTATTGACTTGGGCGCTGGTTTTGTGATGCAGTTTTTTGATGGCAGGTTTATTTATGTTACAATTGCAAAGCCTGGATCATCAAAAAGTTACAAGAGGACAACCTAAAAATTTTAATCATATGAACAATTTCCAATTTCATCTTTTTCTGGTCTAGCTATTCAAAAGTTCAAATGCCTCAACAATATTTGCTTACTTATAATTGATTATCAGATTATTTTCTTTTGTTCTTATAGATGGACAGAATTTTATAGAAGCATATTTTGGTTAGCTATGATCTGTGGTGTGGTTTAATGGTTCTGCATGTTTTTCTCCTCAATGTCCTGAAATTTGGGAAGAGAAATTCTTAGAAGAATAAAATACATGGAGTACTCACATTCCTAAGGTTTGAAATGTTTCTTATGTTTATTGCACTACCTAATATTTGCAAGTCCTCTGGTGTGCTTCTTCAACGTAATTCATAATCATGATGCTATTATTTGTCACCAAACCATTTTTTAAAAAATAATATGTGAAACCTAAAATAAGGACGTCACAGGTCAAGTTATTGGACATATGCGATATATACAAGTTGTTTCAAACCATTAGTTATGGGTTCGTGGTCCTAATTTGAATTATAGCCTTGCAATAATGACTACCTCTTGAACCTCTCCAAATTTAGCACCTTATATTTCCATACCTTTCAACTTCTTGCAAACCCTCACCAGATTATTAGACCTACATAAGAAATTAAAGTGGAACGCCAAAATACTTTATCATGGCTGTTAACAAGTTTATATAAATGTACCTTAACTTCTTCTCAATCGGCTGAACTTTTCTGCTTACATGATATACATGGCCAACTATGGTATGGATATCCATAATGAAATAGAAGCTGTTACATAAGCACCTACAAAACTCATATCTATGCAGAAAATCAAGGCATATGCAATGGCAACATGAACCAAAAGTGGAATAGCTGAGGAGACCACTAATGGCTTTACAACATATTGTGTTTGAAGAAATCTCAACATATTTTACAAGAAGTCAAGTGCAAAAATTGCGAGACACAAAATTACTTTATCAATAATACCATAAATAAAATATTGATAGTCATGATAGACACAAAATTAAACTTAATTTAGATAAATGATTTTTGTACCAATAAAGTTTTAAATTACTTATTTACTATATTATAATGTAAATTAGATTTAACATAATTTTATTATGATAGAAACTATAATTCTCATTTATGGGAAATAATTATTCTTTGGGCTATCATGATGAATTGGGGAAGATATTTGTTTTTTTTTAAATTAACATAGTTATATATCAAACAATCAACAATATTTATTTTTATTAAATATAATATTTGTTTTAAATTTTTCATCATATAAAATAATGATAAATAACAGTAAAATGAAATGTTACATTTTCATCAATTAAAAATACATCTATATGATGATGTTATGTTTTGTAACTAATATTATCAACTTATCTATCAAAGTACATTATATTTGACATTATCGAATCTTACTATATATATGATTTTTACAAATGAATATTTACATTACACGCTTTTAAAATGTATAACCAACCAAATTAAAAACTCTAATTTTATTTTTTGTGTTCCTTAACTACATCTATTTGATGTTCATATGTTTTATAATTAATATTATAAACTTATGTTACAACGTTTGCATATTATATTTCACATTTACGAATCTTATTATATTTTCTTTTTTCACCTTCAATTTTATATAACGCGATAATGTGCATTGAAATGTATAACTAATCGTGCGTATGCGCACGGGTGAAATACTAGTTCTACGAATTAAAACTATACAATTCTATGAGTTAAAAAGCGATTTTGGGAACATGAGAGTAGTAATTGAATGGAATTGCACACTCCTGAATCCTCATCCTGGATGATTCCATGAATGACCATGCCACTAGCCAGTGAGCCACGGGATCGTCACACGTGGTCAAACAGGGTCACCTTAATAGTCATTCGTCTTCCTTAACTCCATCTCTGTTTTCCGTTTATTCTCTTTGCTCCAAGCTCCGACAAACAACACAACGTCTTCATCCATTTCAACACCTCTCATTAGAGACGCAACCATCTTTCTCTCTCTGCACTCTCCAATCATGCGCCTAACTTAGTAACAACTCTTCAACTTTATATCCACCGAAACGATGTCGGAGAATCTCGACGGTTCCGAAATCTCGTCGAGCACTTCCTCCGCAAGTCTCGGCGACTTGCCGGAAATCGCCGCCATACCACTCGGAATCGATCTCGTGTCGGCGGCCAGGCGAAATATCTGCTTCTTGAGGACCGTGGCGGATTCTTTGTGGCTTCATCACACGCCCATTATGGTCGAAGCCGTAAGAAGGTCAACTCTTTAGACTAAATAGCACTTCCCTCGTGTGTTTTCTTGGTACGGTAATCTCATCTGACGGTGGAGCGTTTTCGCAGGTACCATGATTTCTGGATGCCGTTGATTGCTGATCTCACGCTGCAAAACTCTTCCCCTCCCATGATTCTTCCTCCCCTTGACATTCACTGGGTTTGGTTCTGTCACACTTTAAACCCCGTAAGTTCGTTTTCCTTGAATTTTTTTTTTAAAGCAAAATTTATACAGTATTTAATGATGTTTTATTTTAGATGAGTTACAGGGAATACTGTGAAACGAGATTCTCGAAGCTGATTGGGAAAGCGGGAATCTTTGACGAAGAAAACAGAGAGTACGCGTTGATGCGGTGCATGGAGATTTGGAGCAGTAGATACCCGTTGGAGTCGTTTGAGAACGAGGCGAGTTCGGATTCGCAGGATTCGGATACTGTGGTTGTTGTTGGGGGGAGTTTGAAGGAGAGTGTGTTTAAGGAAGTTGAAAAGCAGAGGGTGTTGTTGTGTTCCATGTTTGTAGAACCGTACAGATCCGAGGTGGTGTACTTGATTGCAGCGAGACAGCGATACAAGGCTTTCTTGTTTATGCTGCAGAGGTTCGCGCGTGAGTTCTCTTCGTGCTTGGTTCCTACTTCGGACATTCTCTTAATGTGGCTGACCCACCAGGTGCGTTTCACCTTGACTTCAATTTCGTTTATTGAAATATTTGTTCTTTGGTGACTTTCTTTTCTTCCTATGTTAATTTTCTCAATTCCTCTTTTCTGATTCTCGATTATATTACTTTAATTGTTTTGTTTTGATGGAGTAGAGCTACCCAACAGTGTATTGTGAAGATTTGAAAGCATTAGCTATAGAAGGTGATCTGCTGAAGGTGGCAACTCTGTCTGAAACGTTGAAGGAAAAGGAGTCTGAAGAAACCAAGAAGTTGTGGGATAGGGCGTTTAATCAACCTTATGAGAAAGCTGGTGGAGAGGTGCCTTTGACGTTGGATGGTGTTACCTCAATCAAATCCCCTGTCTATTGGGAGGAATCAGGCACAGATGTCAATACAAAATACAGGTCCATGCTTCCAAGATTTTTATTGGAGGTCAATTTCATATTCTATTTCTCTATATGCTTCTTTTGCTGTCTTTTCTTTTATACTTGCTAGACTGTTGTGGACTGGGTTGCACTTTTCTGTTCAGTCTTTGTTGTAAATGACATAAAGTAGTTTTGTCTGGTTAATGTTTGGGGACACCATCATCAACTTGGTTGTAGAAACAGTAGAATCCGATAGCCATATTCTTTGGCTTTAGTTTGCCTAAACATGAGGATGTTCTTTAATACACCATTCAATTGTTTCTGTTGGTAATTTTTTCATAAATCTATGTGGAACCTACTCCAAGCTTCTATCAATAGTGTATAAGTGGTGGTGTTGCAACAATATGTAGCATATTTCAGACAATACCTGTTCTAGAATGTCATGGATATCATGGATATATATGACAGTATTGCAAAAGAATAAAGTGTGTCTAATTTTTACAATGCAGGCCTGTGTGTTTGTGAGGCTTAAGCAAAGAATAACAACATTGCAGAAGGATATAAACCGCGATTTCCTACGCCTCCGAATAGTAAGGTGTCATAGTGAACTAAAGCTAGATAAAGCCTTGTCCAATTTCACAATTGATTCATGGAAAAAAGCTTGGCACTTTTACTGTGAGTTTGGGACTAAGGGAGTTATGTTTGAGTATCGTCGTCATGGTGGTAACTGTCTAAGAGGAAGTAGCCTGCTAGATACTGTTTCGTTCCGCTGGAATGATTTATTCAGAGCAGATTCTTTAACTTTGGAAAAAGAAGTTAGTCAACAGGTGAATGTTGTTATGTCAATAACCCCACCAGTTCAGGCACCATACTTGTTGAAATGTGTGCCTGATCGAGTCACTGATGATTCTGGGGCTATGATATCTGATGTGATTCTGAAGATGAATAGTTATCATCCACAAGAAGGGCGATGGTTGTCTCGCACAGTTCTTGATCATGCAGGGAGAGTGTGTTTTGTTATTAGAATTAGGTGAAGTTCATGAACTCTACTTTGATAAGAAGAGATACTTGGTACAGTTAATACTGCAATACCGTTTTGTACTTATTAACAGGCAAATATTTGAATTACAGGGTAGGAGGAGGATTTTGGAGAAGAGGAGGTGCAACTCCTTCAGCTGTAAAATGGGAAGATAGGATTATAGAGATACGTGAAGGATCTTGGTCTTATGTTGCTGGTTACATTGGTAAAGCCCCTGGTATGTTTTATGTACATGTTACATAAATTTAATCGTGGTAGACCTTTGTCTTAACTTCCTTGCATAGTTCAAAAACTACACTTCTGCTCAGAAAATATCTTGCTTTCATATCTTGTTTCTTTGATTCTTTCATATTAGTTCAGATTCAGAAGTTGTCTGAAGGTAGTTTATATTTTCTAACACACAGAGAAAAAAATCTCAGCCTTTTAATACTTGTCAAAGATAGACCCCCCAAACCCACTCCTAAATTGGCTATATTCTGTGACATTATGTTTGGCTTCTACTAAGCCTTGATCCTATCTCTTTATAATATAGCTATATTAGGTCTTGTGAAGTATTAATTGAACTTCATGTTTTTATGTCTCCCTCTTGATATGATGCTTGTTTGACGACATAGTTATAATACAAGATTATATTTCTGCTCCTATCCTTGTGGAGCAAATCTCAAATATTTCTTTTTTGTTTCTGTCTAGTACAGAGAAGGTGGTGGCCACTGCAACACCAAAGGAACCTACTGGACAATGTAAAGCTGCATGGTGCTTTTCAACCAGAGATGAACTGACGATACAATGGGAGTCATCACAATCAGTGTCAGGTCTCACCTTTAGTTTGCTAAATCAAACATCTCCAGAGTCATCGGTAGAGCGTCAACTTCCCAAAACATTTTCCTAAAATCGTTCAAATTTTGCTTCTTAATCCGGCTAACTCCCAAGTTGCAATCATCAATTGCAGGTACAGTTATTGAAAGGGAGGCAGATGCAATATCAAGTAAAGAAAACAAAGTCAAAGAGAAAAGGCGAAAACATGAAAATCGAGTTAGAGGAGAAAGAGATTGAGGAAGAGGAAGACGAGGAGAGTTTTATAACAGTAGTCCGTTTCACAGAAGATAACCCAGATGGAAAAGCAACTGCTCTTCTGAATTGGAGGCTATTGGTTGTTGAAGTATTGCCAGAAGAAGATGCAGTACTGATGCTTCTCCTTTGCCTTTCAATACTCAAAAGTGTATCAGAAATCAAGAAACAAGACGTGGGAGGCTTGTTGGTGAGGAGAAGATTAAAAGAAGCAAGGCTTGGAAGTAGGGATTGGGGTTCTGTGATACTTCATCCATCTTCATGGTCATCATCCATTGATTCAACTTATCTTCAACCCTGGCATTGGAATGCTGGGGTTGTCATGAAATCTGATGCTGTAGATCAGCTCAAAAGGTATCCAACATTAAGTCAATCACCAGTGGAAGGTAGTGACAAGTTATACAAACATGGAATTTTAAGTTAAGCCTGTCTTCAATTTTAGCAAGTACTATTAATATCTTTAATTGCAAAAAATAATAAATAAAAAAATTAGCTTGCTTCAAGTTCACATTTTTTCTGTTCAAAATTCTGAGCCAGAAAAGTTTGTTTGGAGCATAAAATCCCCTCCCCCATAATTTTAGCTGTGTGCAAGTACAAGTTTTATTCAAATTCAATTGCGTTTAACTGAATTTAGTTATATATTTTTTAAATAAAAATTAATTATAGAACTTATATATAGTTGAATCAAAATTTTAACGTTTGAGAAATACTGAATTCAATTGAATGCAAAATGTCATTGATTTGGTATTTTATTAAATAATATTTTCATTTTGTCTTAATTTCTACTTATACTAATTGTACAGACTATATAATAATATAATAAATTATATATGAAAGTTGACGATTTAAATCAAGAATGAATAGTGCATACACTACAATGTAACGGCGTTTCCTTTTAATTATAAATTCTTATGTCCAGTAAATTAATTTATTTTTCAATAACTTCCTTAAAAGTTATATTTAACTATGATATATGGTTGATTTATTAATTATGAATTTAAATTTGGAATAATCTTTTTGTGTATACAAAATATGACTATATATAATATCTCTTTTCTTATTTTTTCATAACAAAGAGTTTCTAGACAGCAATGAAATAAGTAATTTTTATATGATTGATTAACACTTCTACACATACAGTTTACTCTATAATCAAATTCCAATATAGCGATATTTGGTATCCCTTCTATTTTGGTCATGACCCGTAGGCCTTCTACCTTCACGCGGCATTGCTCCGTCAGGCTTTCGCCCATTGCGGAAAATTCCCCACTGCTGCCTCCCGTAGGAGTCTGGGCCGTGTCTCAGTCCCAGTGTGGCTGATCATCCTAAGTAAGGTAAATTGCAATTCTTTGCGGCACATGTTTCTAATTGTGACAGTGTAGCCAATTGAAGGTTGCAGGCTTGCAGCACGTTATTTAATGTGATAGTGCAGTCATTTCATTTTTACATATATAATGTTATTTTCCATCGTACGTTTTTTTAATGAGTATTTTTTTGTATATCTGTACTTTTCCTCAAATATTATTAATCAAATTTAATTAATCTCAAATTAAATTTTAAAACTTGATTCACCCCTGTTAAATAAAGATAAAAGGATTAATTTAAAATGATTGAGAGATAAATTTTTGGTTAGTTGTAAGGGTATGTGTGAAATGCATATCTAAAGGAGAGAAGAGAAAAATATATTGAGATTAATTGTCTAATTAAGATAGTGAGCATAGCGAAATTAAGTCCTATGTTTGAAGTTCTGTATTTTAATTTATCTTATAGAAAGTGAATTTATTTGAATCAAACAAAACTGTTGAGGTTCAATTTGGAGATTGAAAGAGATTGATGGTTAAGAAGTAGAAGGTTGTTTGAGATGATTGAAAATTAATTTTTTGGCTAGTTATAAAGGTAGTATATTTAATACGCTTCTAGAAGAATTAAGAGATAAGGAAAGTGATAGTCTGACAATAATAAATTATGTAAATTATAATTTATAATATAGAATTAGATTTTATTTCTTTTTACAACTGTCGTGCGTGACTTGTCTATTATAGTCCGATATTTCTTTCTTTCTTTGACATATACATGAGAGTAAAAAAAGAGAAATATATTTCGTCATTGAGAGCAAAAAAGAAGAGAAGGTAAAAAGATATTAGTGTATTACTTATTTTATTCGGTTTACAATGTTAACCATTGAATAGGGATTGCTGATTGTTAAATGATTGATTGAATTGAATAAAAGATATACGCTTATACGCGAAGAATCTATTTGTGAATTGTGAAGGTCATGAAATGGCGACGTATCACGTATGTAAATTTTTTACTTCTACGCACGTTGGAATTTAAATAAACATGCGTGTCTTCCACTAACTCAAGCTTTTGTCCGTTGATTGAAATCAAGTTATAATGAGAACCATAACTATGTGAATAATGTGACCATGTCCATTCTTACAATACGACACCGTTTGTCCCTCTCGACCAGATTTTGAACCCTGAGGTGTAGTTAAGTTAATGCAGCTAAATATAAATATGCAATAGCATAAGTTAAAGTCTTCACAAGCATAAACCCAATATTGCTATGGCCACAAACATGAAAATATGGACTCCCTTGTACACCTTTGTTTTCCTCTTCACCCTCTGTCTTTTTTCATCACATGCAGCTTTCTCCTCCACTCCAAATGACTCATGCAACACCACACCCTACCCATCATTCTGCAAAACTACTCTGCCAGTTTCTCAATATTTATCCATACAAGACCAATGCCGTTTCTTCCTTCAGCAATCCTTATCAATCACAAAAACCATTTCCAATTTAGTCTCTTCTTATCTCAGAGACCACTACACCATTCCTCATTCAACAATCCACGCCCTTGAGGATTGTCTTAATCTTTCAGAACTTAACACTGATTTCTTGTCCAATGTCCTCCAAGCCATTGAAAATACCGTGACTAGCTATGAGGTCTATGACTTACAAACCTTGCTTAGTGCAATTTTAACCAACCAACAAACGTGCTTGGATGGTTTTAAAGAGGTAACACCCTATCCTATAGTTACCAATGCCTTATCAAGTCCTCTTTCTGATGCAATCAAACTATATAGCATATCTTTAGCCCTTTTCACCCGTGGTTGGGTTAGCGAAGCCACCACCACCACCACAGGAAGTTCAACCACGGTTGAGACTATTATTAATAGAAAGTTGCTGCAAACAAGCGTTGACGACAATGTGGTGGTGAACCCAGATGGGTCTGGGGATTTCGCCACCATAAATGATGCAGTACATGCTGCACCTAACAATACCGGCACCAACAACGGGTACCATGTAATTTATGTGGTCGCTGGGATTTACAATGAGTACGTGTCTGTTCCTAAGAGCAAGCAGAACCTAATGCTCGTTGGAGATGGCATCAACCGCACTGTGCTCACTGGCAATCGCAGCGTGGTCGATGGCTGGACCACTTTCCAATCTGCGACTTTCGGTAAGCTATGTTGAAAGCTCACGTTAGATATAGCTATCATGTTACTGAAATGTCACGTATTATCTGTTTATGCATATGCTCATTAATTCCAGTACTTGGGTCAGATAAGGACTTGAAATCTAAGTCATTTAGATATTATTCTTAACACACTTCTCAAATCCATCAGTGATATATATGAGTGGGCGTTATTTTTAGAGTAAAAAAAGTAAATATGAACCATATATATAATCAACATGAATGACTAATGGGTTCTAACTCAGTTGATTTATAATATGTGAGTTGTTATAAATCATATGATATCTGTTTTTGATTTCTACCAACAAATAAAAAACATGAATGATCAGATTTAATATTAGGTAATTAATTAAAAAAAAAGTGATATGACCTTTTAAAAGTCTCATGATTTATGTGTTTTAATTTAATTTGACCACTCCAAGGATAAATTATCAATATTTATTTCTTTGACTCTCACTGGATACTTTCTATACATATTCTTATCAAAGATTATTTTCCTATGAGACATTCAATTCGACCTTCTGCACTTAACTTTTTCTTATGCCAATTCAGAAAATTGTCACATGCATATAGACTTATCTGCTTGTGTTTTGTTCAGCTGTAGATGGAAAAGGGTTTGTAGCAGTGAACATAACATTTCGCAACACTGCGGGGTCGAGCAAGCAGCAAGCAGTGGCTGTGAGAAACGGGGCAGACATGTCCACGTTCTACAATTGTAGTTTTGAAGGTTACCAAGACACACTGTATGTACATTCCTTAAGGCAATTCTACAAAAGCTGTGACATTTATGGCACAGTGGACTTCATATTTGGAAACGCAGCAGCACTACTCCAGGATTGTAACATGTACCCAAGACTTCCCATGCAAAACCAATTCAATGCAATCACAGCACAAGGCAGAACAGATCCAAACCAAAACACTGGCATCTCCATACAAAACTGTTGCATAATAGCAGCCAGTGACTTGGGTGATGCTACCAACAATTATAATGGGATAAAGACATATTTGGGTCGGCCTTGGAAGGAGTATTCGAGGACTGTTTACATGCAATCTTTCATTGATGGCCTAATTGATCCAAAGGGGTGGAACGAATGGTCAGGGGATTTTGCTTTGAGCACTCTGTATTATGCAGAGTTTGCTAACTGGGGACCTGGTTCTAACACTAGCAATAGGGTCACATGGGAAGGTTACCATCTCATTGATGAAAAGGATGCAAATGATTTCACGGTGCACAATTTTATTCAAGGTGACAAATGGCTGCCTCAGACAGTTGTGCCTTTCAAAGCTGGGTTACAGTGAATTTTTTTCGTGCTGCTTACACACTTCAACTTGTGTTCTGATTGAATTTATTTTATCAAAGAGATACCTTATGCATCTATAAATACCTATATATGTATGAATACATTTTTTTATGTATGTTAATAAAATTTTAAAAATAAATAAATCAAGTAACAAGTTTTTAAGAAAAGTCAGAAAAATCATTTTTCTTCATTGTATTGAAAAAACTATGTACTTCAAGTCTTGTGTTGATTAAAAATAATATGATAGTATATATGAATGTGGGACAATTTATTATATAGGATGACTTTATAGGTTGGGTTGAATTAAGCTTCAAATTTTAAAATGATATAAAAGTTTATCCTATATCCATTAACAAGAGTCACCTTTCTAAGACTGCTTATCACCTTATTATATTCTTTCTTTGATATCTAGGCACATTTTTGTCCTTTTTATTTGCGTAGAGGTTGCCCAAACTAACGCATAATATATACAAGATGCTAAATCCTGGTCGCCCGAAGTTACGCATGAACGAAAGAAAAAGGAAAACTAATGTTGGTGATTGAGATGAAGAATTCAAATAGGATTCTAATGCTAAAACTAGCACAATCCAACATAAAAACACAAACCTCATTAATTCCTATATATTGTGCTGCTTCTGCGCTTCATCTCTTGTAGAAAAAAAGATATATTGCATCTAATATGTGACTCCGATCCAAACGTCACATTGAGCATAACCAACTTTTAAACCATTCGTTCATCTATATATAAGGAAATTTCTATTTTGCCAGCCAATCACAGAGATTCACGCTCCAAAAGGGTTTGACTGAGGATTGCCATAGCCTCACAGGCCCTTTCCCAGTTTCCCTTCACTTCTTTGCGACAATACGTGGAGGAATCAAAATACAAGTTAAAATATACAGAAAAGAAAAAGAATCACAAAGTTCAATTATATTTGATTTGCATGTAATTTTTCTTGTCATTTAACTACTCTAATTTGTTATTCACAATGCGTTACTCTTATTGTATTTGCATACATTTAATTTGAAGGTGTTGATAGGGGGCGCTTAATTCAAAATTATGGGGGAAGATGGACAAAGTAAGAGGAGAATCGCCATCATTGGCGTCTCTACCATCTTCCTAGTGGCTATGGTCGTGGCTGTCGCAGTTGGTATCAACTTCAATTTGAACGGTGGTTTCAACGATGATGCACACGCTAACAAGTCCCAAATTGCTTCCTCTGTGAAAGCGGTGAAAACCCTTTGCAAACCCACGGATTACCCCAAAGAATGCGAGAAAAGCTTGCGTGCAGAAGCTGGAAACACCACGGACCCAAGAGAACTCATCAAAATTGCCCTCAAAATAACCATTAAGACAATAGGTAACGCGCTCAAGAAAACGGATTTCATGCACGAGGTTGAGAATGACCCTAGATCCAAGATGGCACTCGAAACATGCAGGCAACTCATGGATCTTTCCATTGATGAATTCAAGAGGTCGCTTGAGAGAATGGGAAAGTTTGATCTCAACAACCTCGACAACATCCTCAATAGTTTAAGGGTGTGGCTTAGCGGTGCAATCACGTACCAGGAGACATGCTTGGATGGCTTCAAGAACACCGCCAACGAAGCAGGGAATAAGATGAAGAACTTGTTAAAGAGTACCATGCACATGAGTAGCAATGCCCTTGCAATCATATCAGAGCTTGCAGACACTGTTGTGAAAATGAATGTGACGACCAAAGATATTGGGCATCGCCAGCTTGTTGAGGATTCTGGGGAAGAACATGTTTTTGGTCAAGACAAGGTTATTCCCTCGTGGGTTGAGGAAGAGGAGGATGGTGTTGGTGTTCGTAGGTTACTTCATGAAAGTGCTAACAAAATCAAGCCTAATGTGGTTGTGGCCAAAGATGGTAGTGGAAAGTACAAGAGCATCAACCGGGCATTGAAGAAGGTGCCGGAGAAGAACCAAAAGCCATTCGTGATTTACATTAAAGAGGGTGTTTACCATGAGTATGTTGAAGTTACTAAGAAAATGACCCATGTGGTGTTTGTGGGTGATGGTGGCAAAAAGACACGAATCACCGGCAACAAAAACTTCGTAGATGGACTTAATACTTACAGAACTGCCTCTGTTGGTATGTACAGACATAGCTTGATTTTCTTTTTTATCAATAGTTTGTTATTTATTATCAAAAATGTTAGTTGAAAAAATTTGAACAAGTAACTTCTCTTTTCTTCTCTTTTCCTTTCACCTTTTACTTTTTTTCAATCATTGACCTAATATTATATTTTTCATACCTTTTGTTCTTGTATGTAGAACTAATAGCACAGCTACTACTATTTACCAAAAATGAAAAATGATACTAGCTACTTTATATTCCCCCCTTTGCTTCCAACATTGTTTTTTTTTTCTGCCAACTCAAAATATGTTTTTTAATTATCTCCAAATGTTAATTTTTTGTTAGAATTTTAGTTGAAATCGAATCTACAACTTTTTCTCTCTTTAAGGTCTATCTCCCTTAATCATTATTTAACCTTGCTTATATCTCTTCGACTCAAAATATGTAAACAAAAAGAAATGAAGTTTATTGTGTTGTTCTTCAATTAGAAATGAAGTTTTATTTCTATAATTTATAATTTATGTTAACCTTTAATGAAAATTTTTGTTGCAAAAAATAATTAATGAGATAAAATTACAATTCTGATTGAAAATAGTATCAAAAGTATGAATCTAAGAAACTACAAATCAATTATTAATTAGGAGATTTTTGTAAATATATTTAATTACATTGGGAGTGATGATGGATTGTAAATTAATGTTGATTTATTTATACAGCAGTTCAAGGAGATTACTTTGTAGCCATCAATATAGGGTTTGAGAACTCTGCTGGCCCCGAAAAGCATCAAGCAGTAGCCATAAGGGTCCAAGCAGACAAATCCATTTTCTATAAATGCTCAATGGATGGGTACCAAGACACATTGTATGCTCATGCCATGCGTCAATTCTATCGTGATTGCACAATTTCAGGCACCGTAGACTTCGTCTTTGGTGATGCAGTGGCTGTTTTCCAGAACTGCACTTTCGTGGTCAGAAAAGCATTAGATAACCAGCAATGCATTGTGACAGCACAAGGCAGAAAAGATAGACACCAACCATCAGGAACAGTGATCCAAGGGAGCTCCATTGTGTCAAATCACACAGAGAAGCTTGATAACAAGGCTTACCTAGCGCGTCCATGGAAGAATCACTCAAGGACTATCTTCATGGACACTTACATTGAGGCTTTGATTCAACCCGAAGGGTATATGCCATGGCAAGGACAAAATGGTCTTTCGGGTATGGATAGTTGTTTCTATTCCGAGTACAATAACACTGGCCCTGGCTCAAATAAATCCAAGCGTGTAAAATGGCGAGGGATCATTACCCTCACTTCAGAATCCGTAAGCCGTTATCTTCCATACAAATTTTTTCATGGAGATGATTGGATCAAAGTTACTAGGATTCCTTACTATTCTGCTGTCACGGCCCCCAAGCACTAAATAGTATTTTTCTTAGCTAGGAGCATGCGTGCTAGTATATGCATCCCGAGACTAGTAGTTTTTAATGCTTGTGTCTTTCGATCACATTTATGTTAGTTTGAAGTCTTGTATATACTGTTATTTTGCCACAAACTGCAGATAGATTATGTTCCTGCAGGATAAATAGATTAACATGTAATTAAATCCTTCTTTCTGAGATTTTGTTGTCAACAAATTAAATACTAGGTCTCTTTTCTAAATATTTTTTTTTTGTTGCAGATTAGTTGTTTTATTTTCTATATAATTTCAGTACGTGTTTGTTTATTTATATCAAAATGCAAAGGATGCATATATATATATATATATATATATATATATATATTGAGGTTTTACTAAGGATGCATATACGTATCTCACAAACCCACACAACTTAACGTAAATCATAACAATTGAATTCGAAATAGGAAAGTGATAGAGTTGAATTAAGTTTTCAAATTTAAAACGACCAATCTAATTTCACCTCAACTAAAATTTTAGTATTAAACTGTCATTATTAAAAAGTTTTTTAAACTTAATTAGCTAATAATTTACAATTGAGACTTATATAGAATCGATGGTTGTTGTTCCTGCTTAAAAATGACCAGATACGTAATTTACTCATTGTTATGTCCTTCACTTCGCGTCTTCTCCTGGTGCTCAACAAAATAATCCTCCGAAGAATGGAGTACCGATAAAAAACACTTAAATGCTCAAATTAGTTGGTTAGGTTTTGACGTTAAGAGAATAATCAACATAATAAATAAGAATTGATAAAATAATGTGTTATTTTGAAAATCTAATCTTTATATACACATATTTATGAGCCTCAAGGGTCATGGATCTTACCTTATAATTAAAATGATGTAATATAAAATTATCTAATAATATTAATATAGTATTAAGATAAGATAAATTGAATTCTTTAACCTTTATGGATAGTGACCGAGTGTAATACACCATGGTCAAAGGGGTACTAAGTCATGACCCAACTAAATATCTAAGATTTTTTTTGTGTCACAAAGGGTTGGAGACATTTGGGTATTTGGCCTAAGTGTATATTTTAGTAACTGTGTCCATGTTTTATGCATATCAAAAATAATTTCTTTGATGAGAAGAGGTTACAAAAGGAGATATGCATCATGACTAAGATTCATGTGTTTGTTATCTGAAAAATTTCAATACATCATCAGTGAGTGATAATAAAAACATAAAAAATTCTGAAATCAAAAGTTAGATTAACTTAAAGACTTAACCTATTTACGTATTATTTGACTCAAACATAACTGCATAGAAATATTTATGATTTTAATTTTTTTGCATTTAATAAATTCTGATGTATATTAACGTCTATAAGTATGATTAGATCATTTAGTTTCACTTCTCAATAATATTTGGTCAAGTAGTTTTTAAATCAGGAAAAAAAAAACCTTATATTTAAAAAACACTTGTAGGAAATTTACATTTATTTAATCTATAGAAACGAAGAAAAGTATGAACTTGCAACTTATGAAATTAGCATCGTATCTTTTGCGGCATCTCATTGCCTCGTCTGCTTTCATGTTCTAACAAGATGTCGGCGTCCCATTTATTATAATAATAATAATAATATACTAGATACATTGAATTTTGTTATGCTCGACTTTATCACAAACTATATTATATTAGCAAAATGATAAGCGGCTGATTGAACAACACAATTTTTTTTATTAAAAGGTAAACCATTTTAATTAAATATAGGATTATCAAAATTTTAAAATTATATTTTTATTTTAGAGGTTATTCAATTTTATTATTTAGATAAAATAGTTTTTAAATTTCTTTTTTTTCATAAAAATTATTTTTTTTTTTAAAAAAAAAAAGTAATTCTTTCGCTAGCAACTTTTTGAAATAAACATCATTAAATGATGCATGTTTATGATTTTTCATGGAAAAAGGTCCAAACTATGGGGTGAACGAAAGCTTATCTATTTTCTAGGCTAAATTATGATCCATACATATATAACCTGATCTCAAATCCATGAATTTAATTGATCACAAACTAAATAGTCTACAACATGCGATTTCACACTGTCTTCGGAAACTTATTCACAGAGTATGAAAGACATCGTAACTAGCAAAATTCTTTTTTGTTTATTCTTTTGGTCCCTAGTTTTTCGGATTTTTGCTTTTAATCTCAAACAAAAATTTTAAAATTTTTAGTCTATATACTCTTACTCTTGCCATTTTAAATCCGTGTGTTAAGTAACAACATGTAACAGTGACATTAAAAGTTCAATAACTTATCACGTCATACAAAAGTCTAATAAAAAAATGATGTGTATATTTTTTTTAAATCATATTTTAAATTCATCATCAAAGGACATATTACACAACTTATCAAAAAAATAATTGCATTTGTCCATCTCATCAAATTCATTAATAATATGATAAGTCATATGGGAGCTCCCCGTTAATTTACTAAAATACTATAAGAGCATGCTTAATGTGAAATAAGCTAATACAATGATTTGTATAAAACCAAAAACGTGTATAAGCTTTTTAGGCTTGCCATAATATTGATTCTCATTAAATAAATTGATCTATAACTTAAAAATTGATCTCATGGTATGCTTGCACTAAAATATTAAAATAAATAGAAAAACCATTTACAGAGATCACTAATTTGGTTATAACTTTCAGCATACTCAAATAGATTACATGTAGTTTAAAAGAATCTTTGTATAAGAAAAAGTGAACTAATTTTTTCTCTTAATTATGAGAAGAAACATAGATTTGCTTTCAGTTTTAGATGTATTAATTGTTAATTTTCTTTTATACTTTTAATATTG
>PYAF01002226.1:1582409-1592827 GCA_007407185.1 Glycine tomentella | reverse complement strand
TTTTTTTTTTTTTTTTATCTCGTTAAAGTTAGTTGTTAATTATTAGCTTTTTCTAGCAGGGAGAATCGAACTCTTAACTTTTCTTTTATTTTCTTCTTCTTTTACCACTAAATTAATTTTATAGTGTCTGTATGTCCTCCTATTTCTAAATCAGACAAAAAGTAATTGATTTGAGGAATTAGTTATATGGTACAGATACAAATGTTTGAATTTTGATTTGATGTGATTGTCATGACAGGAACCAGGGAAGATGGAAGCTGAGCTGGCTCGCGTTGACACTGCGTATCTGATGAAGAACATACTTACAACGCGTAAAACCGGTCCACCAATTTTTCCAAAAGGGGAGTATGGAACTGGATTTAATCCAGATACCCCAGACACCTTGCCCTCTTGGATCTCCCAAGAAGATCTTGATTATTACGTTACTAAATTCAACAAGACTGGCTTCACTGGAGGCTTGAACTACTACAGAAATCTCAATTTGTGAGTTCCTATTCTTTTATTATGGGATTAGTTTCTAAAGTTCTTACACGGGTAGGCTTAAAGTGTTTGATCTGTGATATGATTGATATTTAGAGATTCTATGAGAAATAATAAGGCTTTTGCAGAAATTGGGAACTCACAGCACCATGGACTGGAGCAGGAATCGTAGATGTACCGGTTAAGTTTATTGCAGGTGGGGATGACCCTGTGTACACTTCCCCAGGGATGGAGGAGTATATCCACAATGGTGGTTTTAAGAAAGATGTGGCAAGTTTGGAGGAAGTGGTGGTGCAGGAAGGGGTTGCACACTTCAACAACCAAGAAGCAGCAGAGGAATTGAGCAATCACATCCACAACTTCATTAAGAAGTTCTGATACTGATTAGTGAATACTCAATCATTCCATTCTGTCCAAAACTTGGTGCCGGTTTCTGTATCAATGTAAACGCAGTTTCAATCAACTCGAATACAATCAGACCGTTTTAGTGCGTGTATAGCTTGCAAAATTGGAGTTTGACTCAAGTATGTAATATTTGGTAATAATTGAGCTTGGACTTTTTTGGAGTAATGTCCTTTTTTTTTAATAAATGAATGTTATCCTGGATTACATTAATGAAAACTCCTTTAAAAAAAGTTTAAGTTATTTAATAGAAACTTTCAAAAAAAAGTTATTTAATAGAATAATAACATTATTCTTTTATTACCAATATTACATTGTTGTGAGTAGAATCAAGTTCGAATTTCGATCAATGAAGTTCTTTAACGAAAGTTATTATCATCAACAAAGTCAAGAAATATTTAACACAAGATATCTATGAATTAGTTGAAATTTGATGAAACTGCTTGTAGAGTCTATACAATGATTGTCTAAGGGTTTGTTTGGATACAAGTCATAAGTGTTTTTGAGAACTTTTCTATTAGAATTTTTTTTAGTAAAGAAGTTCTCATAAGCACTTCTAACCATGTAGCTAAAGAGGCTCTAAGTAGACTTCTATTGGCTACTCCGTCGCCCAAACCATTAATTTGGGGTGGTCCTTGTTATACTTGCTTGTCTTAAAAAATAAAAAAATCATTCCTATTATCCTTCCTAAAAATCTATAAGACTAGTTTTAAAGGGTGGACAGTTCAAATCGTCATTTTCATCTACGGCAATAGATAATATTTGACAAAAGGGCGCTTGTATAAATTTCCCATCAGCAATCACATCCTTAAACATAGTTAACTCGTTCATAAGTACCTTACATATGAATTTTTTGTAATGGAGATTTTCCTGCCTATATATTTAAAACAAATGAATACAATTTATAACATATTATATGTAACATCCTAACTAATTTTCTTTATACTTACTTATTTTAAATTTTATTATTTTAATCTTTTCTTTCTCAACGAACAACATGAATTGAGGTAGGAACAATAGAACCAAAATTTTACAAGGAACGTGTACTAGTAAAATTATTTGTCATAAAATTTACAAAATATGAAGGACTGATACATTAGTCTATGTCTCTGATACAAAAATATACAAGTACAAATCTCTTTTCAAAATCCAACATAGTACATAGCTTCTTCGACATATCAACCAAACTCCAGCTTCAAGAAATCTGACCATCATTGTCATCTAAAAAAAAAATCTAATGAGAAATAAATTTCTCAGTAGGCAAATCTAAACCACCAAATATGTCAGAAGGTTAGTAAATAAGACAAATCTATTATATCAAACACATTAGAAAGGTTAGTAAACAAGGCAATTCTATTCCCTCAGACACCTTAGAGAGGTAGTAAATAAAGCAAATCTAATTCTTCACTCACTTAAGTAGATCAATAATTCAACATATCGAAATGAATGCATGAATGTATGAATGCATGGAATGAAATGCAATGGTCACATGTGCACATGGCCTCTACATAGCATAGGCCCGGTGTTCACAACTCGAGTTAGTCTCATAAAATCAGTAGCATAAACCCGATGTTCACAACTCGGGTCAATCTTAAAATCATAGGTCCGGTCTTGAAATCCGGATCAATCTCATTCATATCACAAAAATTCATAATATAAGAAAGATATTACTTTTTTTCCATAAAGTAAGGTAGTTAACATTTCATACCTTGTCCTCGTAAAATTGTACCAACTAAATTAAATTTATTTAGTATTTAGGAGCTATCAATTTTAATGATATATATATAACAAAGACCGGTTTAATGAAATAATTTGGAATACTTTCACCATGTATTTCTTACCATGGTTAAGGATATTTTTAATATAGCTGGTTGCCATGAAATATATATATATATATATATATATATATATATATATATAAAAGTATATATATATATATATATATATATATAAAAAAGAATAAAACGGAATGAAACTATCGTAGTTAGTTAAATGTAGCTAGGAATTATATATGTATACATGTATATATATACATAGCTAATCCAAGTTGCCTTGCAGACTTGCATCATGAATGGAAATTATATGTGGAAACCTGTATGGCCCAAGGATGCTGTATCTAAGTATGTATATAGTATATAAATGAAACCGAGGTGTATGGTATCGCATATTATCTAGTTACCGAGATGCCGGGGTAATGTTTGTGGTACCAAAATGGAATGTATGTTTTTAGGGGTATGGCCGGGTTGCCTAATTTGCCGGGTTCCGGGAAGACCATGGTTTCATGGCTGGCCGAGGTGCTTGGTTGCTGTGCTTGTGATACGTTCATGCCGAGCTGTATATGGGCCGAGCTGGCATGTATAATACCGGGAAGGGTGTAGGCCGGGGGTGAAGGAGTGTAGACCGGTTTCATTGTGCATGAGTGGTCGGGTATGGGTGGCCGAGTTGGTTTGCCTGCTACATGAATTATCCGGAGTGCAGAGGTGCCGGGGTTCCTATAAGGGATCATAATCTCGGCAGTGCATTGATGCCGAGGTATTATTTTGGAATTTCCGGGGTAATTATAGTGGTATCAAAAGAGCATATAGAGGCCGACAGTGATGAGGCCGAGAGGGATATTTTAATGGTTATAGCCGAGATAGCTGGGTATTCACGTGTTGTGCATGGCTCGTTATGTATCACCTGCCGAGGTGTCCGAGCTCGAAATAGTGCTACCAACTGGCTACGTGTTTGCATGTGAAGGTGGCCGAGGTTCAGATGTACCGGGATAACTAAAAACGTGATTCCGGCAGTGCTAATGTGCCGAGTTGGAAGAAGCATGAATTCAACAACGTACCTGATCTATGGGTCTGGCCGGAATTCGTATAGGTGTTCGGCCATGGGTGTAGGATAAAGTAATATTATCCGGCAATCAACATGAAATAATGCTGGTGAAAATGCCGAGGTAGTGGAAAATAATTCCGGAACGTGCTAGAGGTGCCAAGATAGTTGAAGTGCCGGGATAAGCTTATATAGCTGACCGGAAAATAGTACTACTGTAGCAGCTAGTCTTAGTTGGTCATAAAGTTGTCAGGGAAGAAATAATTATAGTGTTAGTGTGCCTGACCAAAGCTTGTCTGGGTGCCGAGATTTGTACATTTATCTTGCTGGATTATAGCCTAGTTATTTTATGTGGTCGGTAATGAATGGCTATTATGAGCTCGTGCTTGTACTTGGTTTGGTATTCAATTGATAGGTGAAGGCTGAGTGGAATCTTAAACAAGCCGAGGTGCTTCAGTCCGAGGAACCCAAAAGCTGGTTTATATATTATATATATATCTTAGTAGTTAGGCCATTAACGGTTAGCTTATTATTAACATGAAAATAAGTGCACGTACTACTATCTTTAAATACTAAACCCACTAAATTAATCTTTGGTAAAACTCTCAAAATCTTAATAAGTTAGATTTCCAAATTATTACCATTTTATACCTAGGCATTTTCAATTATAATTTTCTATTTTAAATAAAAACTAAATCTATCTAATTAAGCAACTGAAACAATTTCTAAATTAAAGATTGAAGCCTAGCCTACATGTGAAAATTGTGGTAGATTGCTTAGAAGGGTTTTACGTAGAAGTAGGGATAGAGGAAGTTTAGGAAGAAGGGAAACTGGTAGTGCTCTGCGGGTATGTTTTCAGAATGCAGGGGTTTTTATAGTGGTATATTTGGTTGGATTTTAAGGGAATTAATTAAATTACAACCGGGATATGCTTTAGTTTGGTTACCAAGTAATTATTGTTGGGAGATTTTTATCTCTACTAATCATTACAATGTTTCCTCATTAATGTTTTCTACCAACGTGGAAGCTTTATTTTGATGGTTTGTTCATCTTAATGTCACCTTAACTTCTTCAACATATTTTTAAAGATTTGGGTTATCAAAGGAATTTTTTTCACGTGGCTAAAGTTTCAGTTTTTGATGCTAAATTTTGTCTTCATTTGAATAAAATTTATTTTATTATTTTTATAATTAAGATCATATATATATATATATATATATATATATATATTTATTTATTTATTTGAGGATTTTACATTATATATATATATATATATATGAAAATAAATATTTTGTGTAAAAATGGGAAAGATCAATTTTACGTGAGAATGAGAATGATAATATAATTTATTTTTGTTTACTAAATCTTTTAGAAATTTTATAGTTAAAATAAATTTTAATTAAATTTAAAATATTTTAATCTTGATGTTTTATTTTAATTTAATGGTTGAGATTGATCATTATCATTCTTATATAATATACCTTTTATATATATTAGATCCTACATTCAACCCACATTTTAATAAAACAAAATTTACCAATTAATAGAAAAGCAAAAGAAATTCTAACAATAGATCAAAAGGACAACTCTGCACCCTTTCTTCGTTTCTCCTTTAGATTTGATCCAAACTTAATTTTGTAAATTGTTCAATTGCCTTAAAATCTCCTGAAGTGTTCGATCCAGTAGCTTGAACTATAGAGCACTTGCGAATGGTGGAATTTTTCAAGATTCAAGCACCATTGGAGGTGGAAGTGAGAAAAATAGAAGCTTTAGAAGGGGGAGGGGAGTTCAGGTAAATGAGTGGGGAGAGAAGAAAATGAAAGTTCCAAAGTAGGAAAGAAGGAGAAACAAACTATGAGCTTTGGAGAGCAAGTAAACTAGGAGAATAAGTTTAGACGTTTTAATGTAAGATTTTTTTTATATAGATTAGTTTAATTGGTTTTCAAGAAAAAATTTCGGAGTTGATTAGAAATCCATATTAAAAAAATAAAAATCCTTACTCAAAAATCACCTAAAAAATAATCACGAAGTTGGTCGCGTTAGCTATAATCAAACTGTTAACTCATCGAAATTCAGAACCAACAATTTTTATTGTTTTTCTTGCAAATTAATTTTTCGAAAGTAATTTTTTCGTTAGTAAGTTTTTAAAATTGAAGTCATTAAATAAATCATGCATATTTTTAGATTTTTCATGTAAAAAGCTCAAAACTATAGTGTGAATAATAGAAAAGGCTCATCTCAGTCATGTATCCTATAACTAACTGATTTAAATAGCTTATAGTTCTTTCATTTTCAGATCAGTTATTCCCATCACTAACTGATTAGCATACTATATTGTTACCAACGTTGTTCCTCTGGTTCCAAAGACATGTCAGGTCCGCCAATTTTTCCAAAAGCGGGACATGCAACTGGGTTTAATCCCGATACTCCAGACACCTTGCCCTCTTGGATCTCTCAAGAGGATCTTGATTATTACGTCACCAAATTCGACAAGACTGGCTTCGCTGGAGCCTTGAACTACTACAGAAATCTCAACTTGTGAGATCCTATTCTTTTATGTATATGTATGCTTATGGCAGAGAAACTAACCCTACTAAGTGACCATGATCTTGCTCAATCTCTTACATGTAAAATTTATTAACTATTTCTCACAAATAATTCAATAATCAATTACATATCACGTAAAAACAAGCCGAAACCCTATGATTTAGTAAAAACACGTGATGGTCTCAAACCATCCAATAATTTCTTGAGTGAGTGTGCATGGGATTATTTTATAAACTCCTAAAACAGTGTATCAAAGATGTGTTCTTTATTGATACAGAATATTGTAGCTTCAAAGCTTAGGAGTTTGATAGGTGATATTAGAGTTTCTATAAGAAAAATAACAAGGTTTTGCAGAATGTGGTTAATAGCATCTTCAACGCTTTTGCAGAAATTGGGAGCTCACAGCACCATGGACTGCAATAGGAATCCTCAGTGTACCGGTTAAGTTCATTACAGGTGGCGTTGACTTGATGTACACTTCCCCGGGGACGAAGGAGTATATTCATTACGGTGGTTTCAAGAAACATGTTGCAAGTTTGGAGGAAGTGGTGGTGCAGGAAGGGGTTGCACACTTCAACAACCAAGAAGCAGCAGAAGACGTGAGCAATCACCTTTATGACTTTATTAGCAAGTTCTGAAACTGAATCATTCTAGAGGAATCAAACACTCTTAACTGCACCCTCTAAAATTTAGTTGAATCAATTACCGCCTACACTATTTGTTGTAATTTTTGCAAGCTGGATACTTTAAAGCTCCTTCTGTACTCTTGTTTGTGCCATAATAAAGCATTCTCATTTGAATCGAATCTTGTATTGAGTATTCCGATTGTATATTTGAAAAATAGAATATACAAAATTCAAGATTTCGATTTAAAAATAATCACGGTAAAGCTAAATGCTATGTCACCTTTGTCGAGGACTCTAGAGTTCAATCAATTTCTATTGAGCAAGGTTAGAAATGCTAGCAACATTCTCCTTCCTCTAAATTATGAATCTCACTTATTTGATGAATTCTTCCGTAATTTATAGTTTTTAATTAATTTTAACCAAATAAAGTGTTAGAAATAATGTGTTGAAGAGTCTATTACTGGCATGCAGCCAAAAAGTGAGTATGATTGTTGACTAACTAAAAAAATGTCTGGAAACTACAGATGAGTCCCGCATATCTTCTTACAAGCATTAGGATGAAAATTAGTAGCTAAGTCGTCGAGAATTTCGTAATTTGCTAAAGTGTGTTACGCAAGAGTCGAAAAATTAAGGGTAAACTTTAGCCAGGCAAGTTAATGGGTATGAAGTAGAAGACAAGGTTCATGTCTAATTCATAAACAAACATCATGCATCACATAACTAACTATTATCCATTCTCTAGCATCAAAACTGAGTCAAAGCACAAACAGACACTACTTCAGTGGGAGAATAAAGGAGCCAAGAATGACAACTTCATACTGAAAACCATATTATCAGAACACAAATAACAAGAAAACTGCCCCAACCGTCTAAAGATATAAGGAAAATTTGAATTTCAGAGAATAGAACACTATTTATCACATCAAACCCTAAATCCTCTGCTGTTCCTCTTTCCTCTAGCCCTCTCAAACTTCCTTCCCTTTGCTCGAACATAAGGCTTGGTGTGGCTGTGAGGCACACCAGGAGCAGGACCAAAGTGCTTCACAGCTTCACGAGCATTCTTGGGGCCTCTAAGAAGGACCTGCATCCAATAATTTTATTAAATAAAAGCAAGACCTCAGCATATCAAAGTTTGTTCTATCAAAATACACACAACATTTACACAAACAGCCAAGGCAATAGGGGAAATGCAGAGCATATAAAAAATCTTTCGGCGACCAGAAAAAGAAAAAAAGAACTTCGATCAAATACAATAAATAGTAAAGATCCCATAGTGGCATCTCTACATACCGTGTTCTGTCCCAGAGGAGCCCTTAGAGCCAACTGATCAAACGTCAAGCATTCACCACCTGCCTTCTCAATTCTTGCACGAGCAGTCTCAGTAAACCTGAGTGCTGTGACCTTTAAGGGTGGAACTTCATAAACACGAATATCATCGGTTATATTCCCCACCACCACAGCAATCTTATCTTCCTACAAAGATTAATTTAAAAAATTAAAAAAAAAAAAAAAATTGAAACTGTGATGAATAAAAACTACAAAGATTACTATGAAAAATTACCAAAATAAAAGACGAACCTTCCCCTTGGTATACTTAATCAACCTTGATAAAGACAATGGAGGCTTGTTAACCTTGCTCATGAACAATCTCTTGAGTATAACAGCATTGAATTTGCTGCCAGTTCTCCGAACAAGGAAGCGATAAAGCTGATCATGTAAAAAACTAATTAGAATCATTCCAAGCATATCTAAAGGGATAAATTATGTAAACATACATTCAAAAGTTTATTCAAGTAGTAAAAAAAGGGGAAAAAAGAATTCTACGAAAACAAATATGCTTCTGAAACTAAAAGAAGATATCTCCAAAAACATGTGTAAACTTTTACATCTAACAATGAAATAGACAAGTTCCCTCAGTATAATAAACTAAAAGTATTGATCATATGTAATCAGAATTAGCATGGTAAAAGACCAAAAACATCATTGGGGACCTCTATCCTTTACAGGCAAAAAATTGTCAATAATAGATTTAACGCAAATACCATTAAGCAAATTTTAGGGTAAAATATAACAAAGTTAAAATTCAGTAAACGGGCCATAATTCCACATTATATAATATGGAATCTATAAATTTTCCAGATTACAGCGGATCTGCACAAACGTGATAAAAACAAGGCATACAACAACAAACGAATTGCAGCTTCACAAAATCAAGGTTAAATGAAACGGTCCTAAGTGGATTTCAAAACATCACATGTCAAGTAGTTAAAGCAAATAGTATATGGCGTCTGAGAGAAGGTGGCTCAGACAAATGTGGAAAAGTATATTCCCAGACCTTGCAATTGTGAAGGTCTCATAATGAGCTGGGATCACATTTATCATCATTGACCACAAAAAAAAAAAAAGTAAAAAAAAAATTAAAAAAAAAAAAAAAAAACAGAAGGATAAGAGAAGTGATTTGAAACAAACCTTGACCAAGAGCTTGAGATAGATATCATTGGACTTGGGTGCTGTTCTTTTGGTTTTTTTGCTCTTACCTCCGGCCTTGAGATCGATCCCCTGTGTATCGAATTCAAATGAAAATTGTTAGAAGAAGAAGAAGAAGAAGAAGAAGAAGAAACTCCCTCAAGATACAGAACAATAAGAGAGAGGAACAAGAACTACCATTGCTTCTTCCGGTCTCGGATGAGCCTACCGCACTCTCTGCTGCTGCACCTGCAACTTATGAGTTAGCAAGGAAACTAGGGTTTATGACTCCTTTTGCTTTCATAATTTATGGGCTCTGGAGATGGGCTGGGTTTTAGTTCCGAAATATAAGGGGTGTAACTTCCTACACCCAGCAAACTTCTGATACACCCAGCAGTTTTTTGAAAAAGGCAATATTACCCTTTAACGTTTTGCTTTACTTTCCCTCACCATTCATTATTTTCACATACACCAGCTGCTACATATCTTTTTCCTTCTCGTCTTCTTCTTCCGTTTGGCTTCTTGGTTCTAGCTTGGATTGTTGTGGGTTGTTGGGTTGAGGTCGTTGTTAGCAGTGGTAGAGGTTTCGTTGGCCGGGATCGTCGTCGGAGGAGGTAAGTTGTACTGTTTCTGTTTCTGGGGGAGACGTATACGGATTGGAAATCCGTATGGCTTATACGGATTGCCAATCCGTAGGGGTGTTTTTTTTTTCTTTTTTTTTTATTATTGTTTTTTTTTAAATATTTGTGTTGTTTTTGTTAAAGGTATTAATAATTAATGTATTTTTCCTTTTTCAATTAAAATAACAGTTAAGTTTTGAATTATGATGAAAATTAATTTTGAATTAATGAGAAGGTTGTGAAATGAATATAAAGATACTTTTAATGATTATTTGTTTTGAATTTGTTTGTTTATTAAGATGGACAACGATGATTGGATGCATGATGATATTATGGCGGAAGAAAATAATATGGGTGAAGACAACAGAGGTGAATCGTTTGCATTTGAGAATAACAATTCTGTGATTGATTGTTCTGATGCATTTAAGACTTCAAAGGTATTTATGTGATAAAGTAGCAT
>PYAF01002226.1:1561160-1582309 GCA_007407185.1 Glycine tomentella | reverse complement strand
GTCCTCTGGCGTTGTCTCCGTGCTGATGCTGTCGGTCTTCGTCGTACAGCGGGTTCTTCTTCACTAGCATCTCTTGCCAAAGCCCGCCGTAATCCTATAGTCTTAGCCATAATCTGACATTGAAACCAAGTTGTTACATTACAATCATAGCCATCTTCATCAAAATAAAACTTTCACATAACGAGACCTTACAACTGGATTAAAACATACCCATGTGGATCAGAAACCAACTACCATGTCCATACCATTACACAACATGATTTTCAAATAACAGTTCAATTTACTCATAACAATTCAAATTATGTACAAAGTGAGGATCATGAAACTATTGCCATGTGGAGGATCAAAAATAATCTAGTAAATCCATACCATTATGCTCATAACATTTCACATAGATTACATGGTTTTCACAAAACAATTCATTTGTGGCTATCATTTTTCGTCATGACATTTCAGATTACCTACCAAATGTAGATCAGAAACATTCTACCGAGTCCATACCATTATGCTCATGACATTTCACATTACAATTTTGACTACATGGTTTTCACAAAATTCATTTGTGGCTATCATTTTCCTCATGACATTTCAAATTACATATGACGTGTACATCAAACATAGGCATGTGGAGGATCAAAAACATTCTACGAAGTCCATATTATTAGACAATTTGGTATTTTAACATAACAATTCATTTAAACAGTTCAATTTGCTCATGATATTTCAAATTACCTAACAAATATAGATCAAACCAAAAACATTCTACCAAGTCCATACTATTAGACAATTTGGTATTTTAACATAACAATTCATTTAAACAGTTCAATTTGCTCATGATATTTCAAATTACCTAACAAATATAGATCAAACCAAATTGTATATCGACCTTCAAAACAATCTACAAAGTCCATCCATACCATTAGACAACATGTTTTTCACATAGCAATTCATTCATGCAAAAAATTCATCACTCATCACACATTTAATCTTCAAATTTCAAAAAATCAAAAAGTTTACCAAATACCCATACGGATTGGCAATCCGTATGACTCATACGGATTGGCAATCCATATGACTCATACGGATTGGCAATCCGTATGAATTCTACGGATTGCCAATCCGTAGGACTCATACGGATTGGTGATCCGTAAAGCTCCCACTTTTACAATTTCTTAATACGGATCCTTAATCCGTAACATACACCTTACGGATTACAAATTCGTACGCATGCCAAGCGAAATGCACTTACCTCGTCGCCGGAAAACTCCAACACCTTCGTCGCCTACCACCAGAAGCCGCCGTCCAGAGCCCGACAGAGGAGAACCACCTGAACCAAAATCGCCACAAGCACACGCAGAGCACAGAGGAAAAGCGGAAACGATTCGAATGCTGCTGGGTGTATTAGAATTTCAAAAAAAGCTTTTGTTTTATTATTTTAGGCAAGGCTATTTGGGGTAATTCACAAGTAGCTGCTGGGTGTATTAGAAATTTAACGGGTGTAGGAAGTTAACCCCAAATATAAGCCTAGCACTTCACTTAGTAGATTCGGCCCGTTTTTCATGTATGGACTTTGAATTAAACCTCACATAAGAAAGAAAAAAGGCAAGGCAATTGTTATTTTTACCTTCTTATTTTAATTTTTCCCTACATTAACTTTCTCTCTTGTAATTCTCTCTATTCGTTTTTTCATTACACAAAAAAAATTATACTTCCTCTATTTGCTGGAGATAGAATCATAGAACCCATGGAAAAAGGAAAACAAAAGGGCAAAAAATATTAGAATAGAATCCAAAACTAGTTTTAAAAAGAAGAACATCCATACCCATCGCAGTCGAGAAGGGAACATGCATAGAAAACTGAAACACCATCCTTGATTGTCCTAAACATTTTTTTAGATAGCTTTATTCGAAAATGTATTAAAAGTTGTGAAAATACTCCCTCTGCTCTTTAATATAATACACCTGTAATATAATTACGCAAACCAATAAAAATTGTTAAATAAATTGGCTTTATTGGGTTTTTTTTAAAAAAAAACTATTAATATATTAATTTTACTTTCATTAATAATTATTAACTTATGAGTGATGTAAAAATATAAAGTATGAGAGCATTATGGTCCATTATCAATAAACAACATAAATATCTAGAGTATTTAATAAGGGTAAATAGTGGGGGGAATGAAATATTTCATAGGAATTTGTAGAATGTGTTATAAAAAGGATTATGAATTCCTTGTAAATGGTGTATTTATAGGAAAGCTAGAGTTGTTGCTGAATGCTGATGATGATCTCGAGAAGCAATCAGGGTCAGAGCCAACTGACTAGGAGTGTGGGAAAGAGCACTGAGAGTATTGGTCAACGTATTGTAAAACGGACTGAAGTCATTGGACTTGGACCCATGAAGGGGTGAGGGATCAGAGAAAAAACAAGAGTCTTGCTTCTTACATCAGCCATTTTTCTATTACATCCAGCATATATAGTATAATACCGATTTTGTCTTTTTCATAATTCATAAGATACGTCTGTAAGAGCCTTATGAATTCGTAATTCGTAAGAGTAAATCCACAATCCGTAATACTCTTACGGATTTTAAAATGATTTTGAAATAATGACCCAGGCAAGTGCCAAACTTATGACCTTTTGGTGACAAACAGGATACTCTAACCAACTCAGCTACCAGACCACTCATGTTAAAAGTTAATTAATATTGCTATATATAACATTACAACTTTAAATGCAAATTTAATACACATAAATTTACATAATAATTTTATAACAATTAATTTTTATCTAATAATATATTTTTTAACATATATAAATTTTTTAAGAATATGAACTTATGATTTTATAAAATTAAATTTTTTAATATATATGAAAATATACCTTCCACTACATCACTTGATACCAAGTCTACAATCTTTCTCTTTTACGACGTCACCCACTTCACTATTGCTTTGATATTTAATATTGAGAACATAAATGAGCTTAATAAGGATTATTATATTTAATAAGATTTCTTTAGCTCTTACAAATGAAAATGCATTAAGAACTAGGAAAAATAATTCCACATACGTTATGTTATGTTTTACAAAATTAGTTGAAAACATGATTTATTAAATTATAAGTGTTCGATAAAATTAACAGTTAGAAATAAATGAAAACTGTAAAATGATATAAAAATAATAAAATCATGATTTATTTATAAAAAAATTGATAAATATATTAAGGATAAAATGAAAAAAAAAACTAAAAATAAAAAATTAATGTTTTAAAAAATGTTACTTGAAATAACATTTCAAAAAAATTACTTATCAAAGAGCCTAACAAATTTTTCAAGCTAATTAAAAAATTATAAACTAGATGCAATGTCATGTGAAACATAACCATAATCTATTATATACCATCTAATTTTACATAATCACTCTCAGATTGAACATACAATCGATTTGCTTTTTGAAGGTGGTATATAATTGATTATTCCAAAGACATAATCGATTATATGCCACCACTTTTAACATATTTACTCTCAGGTTGGGCATGTAACCGATTATGACTTAAGTATAATCAATTATATGTTCACATTTTGAAAAAAAAAATGGTTTGGAAGTGGCATATAATCGATTATATATATTTACAGTAAAAATAAAATCGCTTTGAAAGTGGCATATAATAGATTATATGCCACCAATTTTAACAAATTTACTCTCGAGCTGGCATATTATTGATTATGCATTAGGATAATCTATTATATACCTATGTTATAAATTAAAAAAACGTTTTGTCGTGAAAAATAAAAGAAAAAACATGTATTCAATAAGGAACATAATAAAAATTCTGTTAATAAAGATATTTTTTTTCTTTTGTTTATCTGCCAACCAACTTTAATTTAAATATTTTATCTATTTTTGACTCTCTTTCTACTCTACTTCGCTTCTTTTCCTTCCTCAACCAAACACAATATGTCCTTAGTAGCGAAAATTGTACAGTTTAACGAGAACACAGGTTCTATGCTGTATTTTTCTATAGAGAAAAGCCACGAGACCATGCGGAAACTCCTTTATAACCAACTTATACTTTTGTCTATAAAAAAAAACATTTAAAGGGGAAAAAAAACAGATCATTAAAAAACCATATGACAAAGAGAAGATCGTGAAAGCAAGAGTAGAACTCGAGATTCACCTACAAATTAGCAAAACTAATTATGTTCTTAACATCAGATACAAGGTAACACTTATCTAGAAACTCTTCTCCTATTTTCTTGAGCATTAGAAGGCCATTGTTCCATCATCCTGCCTTCAAGCTTCCTTGCCGTTCGCTTTATAGCTGCTAGTTTCTGGCGTTGGTTATGACTTTTCCTTTTGCTACATGATTAGCATATATAATTAGAAGATAAGCATCATTCCAACAATAATTATAGGCCTGTTAGAATAAAATTCTTTATAAGCACTTATAGATGGAAAAAATAAAAAGAAAAAATTAAATAAGTTTCTTCATAAGTTAAAAGTAGCTTATGTATAAGTTAAAAATAAGCTTTTAAAGAAACTAATAGAAGATAACTTCTACAAATTACCCAATGAACGTACACTAAACACTACAAAAAGAAAGTCAATAACAAATTCCAAGATTCTGTTTAAGATGCAACTGTATTTGAATTCGGCACTGTGTCAAAGGGGAAAATATTATTTCCATCACAACTATATACAGTTAGACAGCATGTACCCAGTAAAGAAAAATGGGATTAAAACAATACTTGGAAAAGAAAAGCATGAAGAACAAAAATGCACGGCTAGAAAAGAAAAAGGACTGCGTTCTGACCTTATAAACACCAAGCCTGCTGTTAGAACCATCCCTCCAATAGCCCAAGAAACTCTTTCACCAAATGGCATTTCCCTCACCCATTGCTGGAAATCATCCAACATCCTCAAGCTCTCACCTTTCCGAGTCAACTCAAACTGTGAAGCCTTCCATGAATCGGCAACAGAACCTAGGCTTGCTTTATCACCATAACAAGAAGTTCCTTCTGAGGCAATATGTACAATATCGGATTTGGATGGTTTCACTCGAAAACCTGCAGCAAGACAAAGATCTGTACCATTGGAGACCCATTCAGCAGCCCTACCACATACAAAGTCATTTACTCCACAAGGTGCTAGAATCTGGTGTTTCAAGTCAATAAAAAAAATGGGTATAAGGTGACAAGTTAAAATTCCATGTTCTGGTATTAAAAAGGCAAAAATTAACATACTGAACTCTCTACCCCACAAAAAAATACTGAAAGAAGATCTACAAACTTAAAAACATTATGTTATCAATTATTAACAACCAATCCGGTGAGCTATCCTGCACTGTACAACAGCTTCTCAAATGAATGTTTGGGAAGAGAAAAGTAAACAAAATAGCGCCAAAAACTAAATGGAAAAAATATACAAACTTTTGTTTCTTTACCACCTGATGCAGGACACTGAACTTATTTTCATAATCTTGTATAAACAATTTTGAAAAGAGAGAGAGACAGTCATCCATGTACCTGTGTTTTCACATCCATAGAGAAATAAGCATTTGAGCATGCCTCATAAATTCTCTCGCATAAAGATGCACAAATAAGAGGAGGTCCAGGCTGAGTACCAACATGTGGATCACATATGGAACATTCCAACAGTTCCCATAAGTGCAAGCACTCTTGGCTAGCTTCCCCAGTAGAAGCAAGCTTCCTTACAGACAGAAGTGCAGGATGTGTATGGGTTACATCGCAGCAAGTCTTTTTGCGAAAGATCCGGCAAAGAGTCAAATCTTTAGGACCCTTTTTGGGAGCGCTACCCTCTGATTTGAAGGGAGGAAAATGACCTCCTTGAGAAACACACACTCCACTGGGTTTACCTGCATTCAGAAAAGGATAAAGAAAATTGAAAACTAAATGCATAGATGAATCCCATTCTGCTATAATTTTATTCAACAAAACAGCAGTAGCAAGTTATATAAAATGAGATTAAAACATTGACCGAGCAAAACAATTTGTTAGACATATCATTTGAATAGATACTTTGTTCAATTTAATAACCAGCTGGTTGTTACACATTAGATCACAAGATGCATTGAAACCCCATTTTTTTTTTCAAAGAGGCATTCTCTACTTGGTTCTATGTACATTAAATACATTATTACTTGCAACAAAGAATGTAGAAAATGTAATAAAAAATAATAATTACAAAGAAGATTGTGATTATGACATAAAAGTAACACCTATACATGTTCTGCCAATTATGACCCACAATATGATTACACTAAACAAAGTAGTTAACTTCTCATTGTGAATTTATGATCAGGATTTATAACCATGATAAATTTCCAAAAAGTCAAGCTTACTACATGACGTGCATATAGTAATGACAAGCTTGCCCAATTGCCCATTTTAGCTTTAGTTAATGAAATGAGAAGTGTGCAGAAACTAGAATGAAAAAATGATCCCAACAAGCTAAACCAAATGGCAAAGACAAGAAACTGGTAGATTGCATTGGTCCATGTGTGTTTCCCATGAGAAAGAAGGAAGAAAACAGAGAGACAATGCAAATACATACATGTGTTTGTAAATTGTATAAGACCAGTTTATGACAAGTTCTCAATAAAATTCAGGTTTTTGGTTAGCTGGGGAAAGCTTGCATGATGTAAAATATGGAACCTCTACAAGGCCCACTTTTCATTTTTTTTCTTTATATCAACACCTGAGCCTATAAATTAGTCATTTAGTTGATTTGGGTATGATAGAATGCCCTATCTAAGAGAGATGGAATCATGCAATTGAGATCAAAGATCAATGACCCTGCTTGTGTGTGTCAGTTAATACTTATTAGTAATCAGAAATGAACCCCGCCAGAAGTATCACCATTCACCAACTCAAAAAGACAAGTCTCCCAAAACAATTTAAGAAGCACGCCAGAGTATTAGAAAGGTACAAAATTTAAGAATTGCCCGGATCCTAAACTATAACACTACTAACTAACTCTTAAAACTACACAATGTTTCGAAAAGAATAAAATAATTTCCCTTTCAAATTTGTGTGTATCCCTGCTTAAGCTTGACATCAAATCTTATCATGATCGAATAATGAATAAAAGGACAATCGATGATAACAAGTAAAAATTGCAAATCAATAGCAGATTTATGTTTTGAATGAAAAGAGTTAAAAAGAGAGAAGGTAAACCAGAGGAGTGAGGAAGGAAGATATGGAAGAAGAGGAGCAAAAGCAGGAGGAAGCCATAATCCATGTTCTTGTTCTTGGGTACGAGCCGGTACTGCTTCCAATCCATACCCGCTAAACCACCACCATACTACGACCTCGATTTCACAAAGTCTTCCAACAGTTACGAGTTACGACTGCACCCAAACACGGTGTTAATTGAATCCAATGAAAAGCGTCCTACTCTTTATTTTTCTTTTTTTGTAAATACATCAATGCCGAAAAAACTGTAAGCCCAAATCTGAGAAGCACCCCAAAAGAGGGCCCAGATATTTGGGCCACTGTACTATGTCATACCTGAGAGCCCAATCCAAGTCTGAACAAAACACATTTTTTCTTCTTATATGAAATATTTTCTAACTGATTACAATAATTAATCATCCTTCAAGTAGGTAGAATCTGTCTTTACTCGACAGAGATTTTTTAATAGACACAATTTGGCATGTTTAAAATATCGGCCTTATTGATTATTTTCATGCATGTGGATTATACATACATACACACACATATATATATATATATATATTATAAAACACTACTCAAACATGTAGTAAGAATTTTGTTAGGACTTAAAAAAAGTATATGATGATAGTTTAATAAAAATAAAAATAGTCTATTAAGTGAGATAGTCTAATGACTTTAAGTTTCATATCAAATAATTTATTTTATTGAGTGTGAAACTTCTAATATTATCACCACAGAGCCTAATACACATGCTCTTTCACAATTACATTATTTTTATTTTCTTTAGATAAACATAATCAATGTCATTAACTACATGAAGTTTGTATGGTAAAAATAT
Organism: Glycine tomentella; assembly: GCA_007407185.1. NCBI lineage: Eukaryota > Viridiplantae > Streptophyta > Magnoliopsida > Fabales > Fabaceae > Glycine > Glycine tomentella. Next base: position 1,574,274 of record PYAF01002226.1, on the reverse strand, counting down.
ATCAACAAGAAATATTATACAGATGCAATAATTTATATAACATTTTTTTATATTTATATCCCTCTACCCATCATTTATTATATTTTAAAAAAAAAAAAAACTCTTCGTGTGCATTTTGTTATACAAGTATCATTTATTTATTAATAAACCTAACATCATTGTAAATAGTATTGGACTTGTTTACATTTTTTTATGGTCTTATTGTGTACAATGACAAATGAGTATCTATATATTCTAACTCCTTGGTTACTAAGACAATCCTAGTAGCATTTCTTTTTAAATGAAAGGGCATATGCAACAACTTAAAGTATTTTTTTTAACTGTTTGATTGACTATTATATATAAGGGGAATAATTTAGTTTGTAAAAGACTTACATCTAGCTAGAGAAAATACAGTTTTTGCTGGCGACTAAAGCGAGAAAAAAGATTAACTAGACAGGCTATTATAAGATAACTAGGGATGGAAATAGACCAGGCCGCCTATCAGGGGCCTTTGGCCTGGCCTAGCTTATTTTTTATAAAAGTCAGACTTAGGCTTTTTGAAAAGCCTATTTAAATAAAAAGATCAGGTGCAAGTTTTAAAAAAAGTCTATTAGGCCTATCAGGCTGACCTATATATATATATATATATATAGATAGATAGATAAATAGATAGATATTAAAATTAAAAAGATATAAGTCAATCTTTTAAAAAAAGAAATAAAATAAGATAAGATAAAATTTAAATTCTTACTTAAAAGATAAAAAATAAAACAGGAAAATTTGAAATCTTTGTAGTAAGTTTGTAAGAAAGCTAATATATATATATATATATATATATATATATATATATTAAAACTAAAAAAATATAAATCAATCTTTTAAAAAAAGAAATAAGATAAGATAAGATAATATGTGTCTTTCTTTATATTAAATTTAAAAAAATATTATGCAAATTCTTAAAGTTTCACTAATATATAATATTTATTATAAAATAGACTTTTTAATAGGCTCGTAGGTCAAGTTAGACTTTTAAATAGATCAGGCCAAGCCTAAAAAAAAAAAGCCTATAACAGGTAAATATGCTAAGCCAGACTTGATGTTTTTAAATAAGGCCAAGACCAAGCCTAATCAAGGCTGGTCTGGCCTCTTTCCACCCCTAAAGACAACGTTTCAATCATGATATCATATATAATAAAATATTAGATTAACAAATAACAATGGATGGATTGCAAACTAGTTAAGAATCTTTTTTTTTTTTTGGAGATAAACTAGTTGAGAACATATTAAATATAAGTATTCTTAATCTAATCATTGGATCTTAACTATCTATCGTATTGATTATTTGTATAGAATAGCGCTCATATTGACGTATATTGGCACTCCGTCCACTCGTATATTTTATTTATTCCAGTCTTCAAAAATATATATATATATATATTAAAAAAAACCTGCTTACTAGTTACTAATACTACAACAAATGATTAAAACTAGAAAAAATACAAAAATAAAAACCTTAAAGTTGTATGCAGCATTTTAATCAATATATTTTAATGTCTATTTCTTTTTAACCCATCACTTATTGCATCTCATTGTGCTCTCACTTTCTCTTTATTAATTAATTGTATGTATACAGATAAGAGACCAACAGAAAAGTCACATTTGAATTTATCAGTTATAATAATTTGTTTAAACGTGTTGTTTGAAAAAATGAGGTTCCGACAAAAAGACATGTATCTATATTCTATATTATATGTGGGCCAAGCCTCATTATGAAGTGTCTCTCAATCCATCCTTTTAAGACAAAAGCCTCCATCAAATTAGATATCAGAAACCATCATTATTCCTTAAAGACGCATAACACCATTGTAAACTTATCATGTTCAGCTCCTCTATCTTTAGCCACTCTATATCCTCGTTCAAACCAATAAAAACAGAATATGAAACTCGAAAAGAAAATGGTAAACGTACACCAGTAAACCTTATTTTAGGGCATAAATAAAAACAACCACAGTTATTGAATTGGTTATATATTTTTTTATCTGTTGTCTATGTTGCGTGAGAGCTCAATGTGTAATATTCATTCTACTGATTCTATCCTATCAATAGATAGTTCACTAAATTTTCCCAAAATAGTATCCGTAGAAATTAAGAAAAGAAATAGACAAAAAACTTATTAAAAAGATAAACAAAATATTTTAGTACAAATTAAAAAATTATCCACAAATAGGATGATGAGAGCTTGAAAGCAAATTAACACTAATAACAAACCTTGGAAAGGCTTTTATATACAAAGTACACGTAACAAAAACACACCTACACTACGTTATTACTTATTTACAGCTTGAGAACCATAACCAAGTTCAACAGTAAAACAAGACTGAGCTGTTAAACCACACACAGCAACCTCGATCGTCTCAGGACTTAAACCGCTCAACTGATGAACTCGTAAACATATTCATATATACACTATATCCTATATGCACAAAAGATAAACAAAAATGGACACAGCATCATCAGCAAGGGCCAGAGGAAAACAAACTATATATTTGTATTTTCAGTCATCCATATATATATGGAGGAGATAATGACAGGCTCATTTCTCACACATCGAAAGGAGAAGAAGAGCTTGGTCTGTTCTGGTCTGTCTTCTCGTACGCATCTGATGTCGACCTTCTCCGAAAACGGAAGGACTCTCTAGCTCCTATCAATTCCATACACACATAACACATCAGTATATATATATATATATATATATATATATATATATATATTCTTTATTGCATAACAAAATTCATTATCAATATATTATTCTTAATGGAGTTTTCATCATCTAAATTAGAAAAAAGTTTCAGTTCAGTGGATAATTTTATTTGTTCAACAATTAAATGAAACTGCTTCAGTTTGCTACCATTAGTGTTAAGACTTAAACGGTTAAACCATAAAGATCCATTCACTCTCATATGATTCAATTGAAACCCCGGCCCGTATTCGAATCACTCCATCACTTGCACATATATTTTACTACGTACATATATTACATCATCAACAGCATCTTCCATACAAATTAAACTTCATAAATATCTAGCTGCTTTTGTTTTAAATAAGATGTCTGAAACTTTCTAAAACCCTTAAGGTTATGTCTATTGTTATATATAAAGCCTTCCATCAAATTATATGCAACACAAACTCAATCCGCAAGTTACCCCTAGCTGACACCTTCAAAACCTAAAAAATAAAAACATTGAAGAACGCTAATATAATTATATATTAATGTTTACAATTGCTAACCTTATTTTTTTTACAACTCAAATTATACAATCAACTTATATATCCCTATTTTGATTTTTTATAATATCACTCTTGATATTTATTATGTTTTATTATTTTCTTCGTATTATGAAAAGATTGCTATTGTTGCATTACGTGTATCTGGATGTGGATAGGCACAGTGTGTGCACGTCCTTTTCATTGTCCAGTATGCGTGGAAAGGAAACAAAAACAGCCATCATGACTAACCCTATACTAAACACGCTCTATTCTTCGTGATTGCTAAAAAATTACTTAACTTTATTAAACAAGTTAGGTTTCATTAATTAAATATACGATTGCGAAAGATAAACCCCGCCTGAAAGGACAGAATTACCCTTGTCAAATTTCTGGAACATATCCGTTTCAGTCAAAGTCTCACTGTCTCACAGTACGTGTCACTCCACTTACCCGGGAGATATTCACAGTTCCAAAACCTAATCAAAGGTCTAATTCGACATTTCACTGATAATAATGAAAAAGTAAAGTACCTTACCCGAAAACGGAGACACCGGAGGAGTAGAACCGGCGGGGGAAGCCGGAGCGGATCCGCTCGGACTCTGGTTACCACCAGGTGGTTTCACGATCATGATACTTCGCGTCACTCTCACCGCATCCTCCGGCGAATCTTCACCGTACGATTTCACGCTTCCGCTGTCTGATTCTGAATCCACCAAAACCACACAACGACAACGCCTTCACGTTAGAGTTAATATATAATAATCATACTTTTCACTTTAATTAAATTAAAAACCTCACAAATCTTGCTTCATTTTATGATCGCGTGAGAACATAAGAACTAATTCTTGCTGCGGTTATTGTTATTATCATTATTATCATTATTTTTAGAATAACTAAAATGGATTTGGGAAATTAAGTTCAGCAAGGGAATGCATGCGTACCCTTGCCGGAGGCAGATCGGAAAGCGAAGGTGTGGTGCTTTCGGAGCTTGCCGAGGCCGTTCTCCGGGCGAGGACCGGCGACGGTGTCGTCCCACAAGTGATCGAGGAGGCCCATGGTAAGAAGAGTGTGGCGTGTTTCACCAGATCAGATCAAAGTGAGCGGGTTCCGAAAACACGCTGCATGAGATACATATTTAACGACGGCGAAGCGTTAAAGGTCCAACAAGTCATGGTATTTTGGAACAGATCTGGACCGTCGATACGATCGGGAACCACATGGGCGCACATGACGTGGCTTATTGGATCTGGAATCTCCTAGAGATAAGGTTCCCCCGTACGCGTGGGCCCCGCAAATTCTGAGTTTACGGAGTGGAGGACCGACACGTGACATTGCTTGTGTAATTGCAGGAGGAAACGTCGCGTGACATGTCATTTTCCAAAAAATGTATGTTCCAAAATACCCATGACTGTTATCCAAATCCGAAAGATAAGGCTTTCCTTTTGTGATATTTACGGAAAATGACACTGTTTTCGACCCATTCTCTCATTTTATCTTTACCGATATTAAGCTACTACATTAACTCATGCATTAATTAACAACAAATTTGTGTTCGAAAATGTGCTGTCATTAATGGTTGTTAATCAAAAAGCTAGTTTGTAAAGGTGATAATTCCTTTTGGTAAAGAAAATCTAGTTTAGTTATTAATTGTTGTTAATAAAAAAATAGTTTAAAAGGGTGATAATAAAAGTACACTCAAATTATAAACTGCTATCGATATCATTTATATGATAATTTGACTTACTTTTACACGGAAGTTGAAATAGCTCGTAAAAATAATGTAGTAGCTACTTAAATAAAATAAGATCACATATTAAACAATTAGGTAAATTAATATATCATTAAGTTACTTTTACAACTTGCTAAGATGACTAACTAAAACACACTTACATTAAATTTTAATACTGCCTCCGATCTTTATTACAAATTGAAAATTATATATTTTATATGAAAATTAGTAAATTTTATTAAATTGTATCATTTTTAATGAAAAATAAATGTTTTTTAAATAATATTATTTTGAATTTGATATCAAACATAAGAAAAAAAGTCTTTAGTCTCATAAAATTAAAGATATTTTAAATAATTTTATTAAATGAGATATAAATAATTAAAATTTATCTGCATTTGAGATCAAAATTAGAACTTAATTTTATTATATATAATCAAGATAGTGAGGGGATACTTTTTTAGGTGTTTTTTTTTTTTATAAGAAACAAATTAAATAAGAAATAAACTAATGACTTTTGTATATTTATCTTGGTATATAGATTAAAAATGTAAAATAAAATAAAAATAGACAACAGTTTTAACAATTGTAAATGTAATTTTTTTAACTTTCCAAAACTTTTATAACATCAAATAAAAAAAATTACATATTTCTCATTATATTCTGTCTCGTGAGTCTGATATATAACAAGATTAGTCTCAACAGAGGCAACTAATTCGATCGCTTTCTTTTTTGCTTCTTGCTTTTTCTTTTTCGTCAGATTGTTTTCTTCCTCCTGTTAAATGGTAATCCCTCCTCCTTGTGTGTCCTATTTCTCCATTATTGCCCTTCGAAAATTGACACTTGGACATGATCGCTAGACGAGAGAGAGACATTTAACCACTAGCGAAAGAAGGTCTAGGCAATTGGCAAACTGGGTTGTTTACTTTTCAACATTAACAAGTTTTTCAACTTGTAATCCACTCAAGATATTTGGAATGTCCAAAAGGGCTCTTATATTTTATTCATTTGATGAACAAACAAAAGATATAATCTCCACATCAATCATGATCAACGGATAAGCAAGTGGGTTTTAAAAAAGAGAAAAGCACACACAACACGACACTCCTATGATTTAAACCAGCCTCATCAAAAGAGTCGACAACCTTACTAGTCACCCCATCCACGTACGCAGATCCACTCAACATATATTAGAATAACAGGTTCGCTTGTTAAGTTAACCCCAATTAATTTTCAGCCAACATTTCAATGTCATGACATATGACCATGTTGGACAAATGGTAAACCTTGATTCAATATATTGTATATGCATAAATCCAAATTAACCATGTGTATGAAGTGACAATGGTATTTCAGTTATAATTCTCATTCAAAAGAGCCCAAGTAATAAACTGAGATCATAGCAAAATGTAGAGTATGGACCTCTTAAAAAAACTGCACTTTTGTAACCAGAAACATTTTGCTTCTTTGACTTGATTACAATTTACAACATATCCTTCAGCAGCTACCGCATCTCTTGAGCGGAATCCAAACCCGGTTAAAGGGCTTTCTTGATAATGTATCAATCACCACACAATAAGTTGCTAAAGATTAGTCAACATTACTTTTCACAAGCATATTCACGTGAGTTTTAATAGTATAAATATGTAATAAAACTATCAATTTAACATAACGATAACAATTTATATATTTTAATCAAGTGATATAAGATTTGAATCTGGATTAATTTTTAAATATGAAATAAATCATATTAAAAAAATATTTATCTTATTTACATTCATAATTTATAACAAAAATTAATCATAGAATAACTTTATATCAAAACCATAATAAAAAATATATACAATAATACTTTGGTAAGTAGCTAGATAGGGTAATAAATAAGTAACTTGTTTGGTCTTCTAATTAAATTCTGCTCAACCTGCTATTTAAAAAATTGAAAATGAATATCCGGTTACATCCTTTTCGATGACAAGTTGAACTTGAACATGTGAATGGACATGCATTATTCAGTTTGTATATATCGTATCGATCACTAGATTTAAAATGCCATGTTCGATCAGGTGGAGATCTTCAGTACAACAACGAGGTACACTTGCTAAAAGACCTTCGGCAACCCAATTCAGGTTTATTACTGTCTGAGGCGTTTCTTGTGCAGAAAATTACCATAATAATTTTGGAATCCACGGTAGTCTCATTAGACATGGCCTAAAGACTAAAGAGGGTATCGTATCAGCAGTGGGACTCTCTGTCCTGTTCTGCTAAAAGAAACCTACACAAACTTCTCCAGGTGTTTCCTGCCACCACCTAAATTTTTTTTCTTTCCTCGCATAAACCAAAATCTATTCTCCAACACACGCAACCTCAATGGACAAATCGTACAGTTTCTGCGCCACTTTTTACCGCTATCCGTCTGAAATGTTCAGCTAATATTAAAATAACATGAAAAACTATCAACATGCATCAAATATGTTAAAGCTTAACTATTGATTTCAATTTAATTTAAATGATTTTTTTTCCCATGATACATTGAGTGTGTTTTTTAATTCATTGGATCAAAGAATGTTTTCACTCTTAGGATGTGATTGTTATTGATCCAATTCTTTTTTCACATAATCAAAATCGAACACAAATTTATTTATATGAACACAATAGAATTTTATACTATTACATCAATCTTTTGGATTAATTTCATTAAATTGTTGAATATGTAACATTGTAACTACATTATAAATTTAGATAAAAAAAAATTTGGGATCTTTAATTTATATTCAAGATTATTTTCTTGAAAGACACTTCTAATAGTAGGCAAAAATGTATCATATGACTGCATCTATAATCTATAATAATTTATAATAATAATAATAATAATAATAATAATAAAATAATCCCCAACTACCGCGTTCAGATTGCACCTTTACCACCACTCCAGTTCCTGCAATCCTGCCAATTGCATTCCCCACAGATCGTACGTCAATCCTTTGTTTTGCTTTCTGGCATGCCATGTAAAATTAGGGTACAGCTTCCGTGGATTCTTACCTTTCAGTTCTACAAAAGGGATGAAAACTAGAGAGGAAAAAAAAATCAAAGAATATTTTCATTCTTTTATTTTTTCAACCAAATAAAAAATAATGTATATATTTGTTTCTAGTTTTTTTTTTTTACCAATTTTTTTTAAGGTATAATCAATTATATGCAGGGAGAGCATGCAGGTGAGTGGAGGAAGCAGAGACTCACGGGTAAGGTTTCGGCGAAATAAAATAACCAAGGGCAGTAATGACAAACCATAAAGGAATGGATACCAAATTCCATGATATAATAAGGAGAGAAAAACATAAAGGGAGGATATAAGAAAGTATCATTAGCGCATAAATAAGTTAGAGTGAGGTTAGTGGGACCTATCTTGAGTTGAAGGTGTGCAAATTCCCCTCAGAAAATTATTAGCATGTATTTAATTTTTTTGTATTTTGCTACTTTATTTTTATATATTTGAACATATTCTTAATTTCTCAGTCCATTGTCAAATTGTTTTTTATTGGTTAGTTTCTACTATTTAACATCCTGTTTCATTTTCAATTCTTTTGAATACTTTATACTTGATTCAGGTAGACATTTCATTCCATAATAATAATAATAATATGTATTTTTAATATAAAAAGAATTCCTTCACTAAGCAGGGTCCTGATTCTGAATCCACTAACTAGTTGTTTTAAATTCAAACTCTAGCTAAGTATATAATTATATTAATATTAAAAGACACCTTTGCCATGCGTAACGAAAGATAATGAGTATTTGTAATGCTAGGGTAAAGAACCTTGCACCATGCGAACAAGCTATGTCAGGTGGGGGCCTAATTGTCTGTTTTGGCGGCAGAAGGTGTCCAACAAAACTGAGCTACAGATACGTAATTTATATAAGCATCACAACACAGGGTTGATCAACCGGTAAGAATAAGATTCAGTGGGCCATGCATGTCAAATTCAGGGTCAAATCTAGAATACTAGCATGATTTTTTCTAATTTGTTTAACTCAGAACAGAACGTGCACCACTGTCCAAAAAGAGGTTATTAATGATATTGGCGTAAGAATATATGTTATACGCACTTACGAAATCTTGGTAGAAGAGGCGTAATCTGAGACACTGATGAGTTGTGTTGATTGCTTGTTTAGGTGATCATATATCATGTTTTGGTCATAGGTCATTACTCATTACAGAATATGTCCACTTGAAGACTCAATGTCTTAAACTCACCCAGCAACTCTCTCTTGACGAGCAGTATATAAATGCACCAGCTTATCTCTCAGCCACTATCAACTGAAACTGAAGCGTTACTGTCAGCACAGCAATGCATGTATGGTTCACTATATTTTTTTATTGGTGGTTAAGTCCTGTTGGAGAAGCAGGGCACGTGCAACTCGCTTCTAGTTCTAGCTTTAGCAGCTACTCTAGTTAATCTGATTTTGCACGTGCTCCCCTTCTCCAACACGATTTTCCTACCTCATTCTACTTTTGTTTGGATTTTCCTGGAATGCTGTCCTTCCTAGGTTGTTCACTGTTGTCGAACCAAGGTTAGCTTATTGATCTGTCTTGCTCCACTGGTGACCAGTGCGTGTCTTCCTGTAGAAAGTTGAGAGTTGCATTGCATGCATGCGATTTACACTTTATATATATATATATATATATATATATAGGTTGAAATTGAATATGCTTCACTTTTTTTTTGTTCTTCTTTTCTTGGCCATGGCATTCTCTCCAGACCAAGACACTAAATTCCTCGAGATGCAGAAATTTGTTTAAAAGAGTGACCTCTTCTACACTGACATGAAAATGGAATTCCTGAGCACAACCATATTACACTATGTTGGTGTGTGTGTGTATATATGTATATATATATATATATATATATATATATATATATGCTTCACTTTCAGAAACAGAGGTTTGCTTGTGAATGTGATTCTACTGTGCAGGGTCACATGGAATGTACTGGCCAACTCCAGATTAGAAACAGAAGGAAGGAAGAGGATTTAAATGCAAGCTTCTCAAGTTATCTGCAGCTAAGGATGACATGTGCATAACATATTTCCGTTTCTTGGGCTTCGCCCTCGTCTCTTCTACTTCTCCGTTACAACGAGGACAAAGTCAATAAGCTATAAGTATATGTAACTTTTTTCATAGTTCAGTGACGAGTATCATACATATTTGTAGTAGTGTTTGGGCTAGGAAATCATCAAATTTGTAATGGTGGATAACATATTAACATCGACAATTTATTCATCTTTGAACATAATAAGACTCGTTGTTGTTTTTTTTATTTTTTTTTTCTTGATCATTATCCAGTGTGTAAAATTCTTATATTGCTTAAGCCTACAATAACAAGCGCATCAGTGTCACTGCAAATTAGAAATCCTCACGAGTAAAAATATCCATGTTTAAATTAATGTTGCCGGATTCTCCTTTTACAGAAACTATTATAATCATTTGGACTTTCTATTATCAGCACTAAGTGTTTGTTTGGAAACAATTATTTAACGTCGACCACAGACTTTCTCTCCATGTGAGACCTCAAACACGAAGTTAAAATTAAGGGACGTGAGCAGCAGCAGAGTTAAAATTCAAAACAAAACTTCAGTTAGCCCAATTAACAAATATTTTCGTGCAAACCCCTATACAAATAGCTATCTAGCACTACCCTCTACCATATTTTGCTTTCAAACTTCCACCTTTTCAGTGAGATAACATATTATTTTCCATAACTTTCCTTCTGTTACGAGTACTAATACGAAAAGACAAAAATATGATAATTGTCATTTTAGTTTTTCATATTTTTGGAGGTGGAAGTGAATGGTATGTCCGAAATGGATCAATGAAGAATTCAAGGTAGACTGATAACGTATCCTGGCTTAACAATGTGCTTCTTATAAGTGTTGGATGGTTGGTACTGTAAATTGGCTAAGATGCCATGAAAAATAATGCTAGATTATATTACTTGTAAAAGAAACTTTGACTCTCAAATTAATTAAAAATCTTATTAGAGTGACGATAATGTTGATGGTATATATAGACATAAGAACTTGAATAGACTCCCTATATCTGATACAGGCCCAGAGCCTCAGCTCTCATAATCAATTATATCATATTTTTGTATAGTTACCAATAACTTTACTCTTGACCAAAGAGAGATTCATATATGCTAATTTTTTCTGTTACGAGTGTTAATTTCAATAATGTTGGGCTAACATCACATTTAGGTCCGGAAGAGTATTATACGGATTGGGTTTAATTAACTTCAGTCCAGCACATTAAAGTGTTTGGCCAATAAAGAATGTGACGAACAATACGATGTAATCTAGTGGTAGTTGGAATTGGAAATTTGGAATTGTGTTAATGGTAAGAGATGAGGTGAGGATAACGGAGGATGACAGTCCAAAAGAAAAGTTCCAGGAAAAAGCACTGGATCTGGGAGTTCGCCTTAGGAAGTGGGGGACTCTGCTTTGTTATCGCTGGCTCAATTTAGTTTCGCATAAAAGGGAAAGAAAGTTTATTGTACAAAAATTAAACCTATTCCACAAAACTACTGTGATGTCATAAAAAATTAGTTGATTATTTCTTGCCTTGAAACTGATACAAACACATAATACTTTGTTTATCTAATGTGGGAAATGGAAGTGTGAAAAAACAAGAACAAGAAAGCAAGTCATCGCTGCCAATGCAGAAGAACCGTAAAACATAAGCAAATGGAATAATGAATATCGGGTCATTTTAACACGCAATGCTCAAATATCCAAGTCATTGCAAGTAACTGTGGAGTGGACTATGTTTATGTCATATAGCTGGAGCCCGGAGAATACGAATGGCAAAATACTGGAGAAAAATTGCAGGAAAATGACGCAACTAACAAAATGAACAGTGAATTGCTGATTACTGATGCGAAAAGAAATAGTGAAGCACAAAATTGACGTTAACTGTTTAAAAAAATAACGAGTCTCTGTTTTTTTTTTTTTTTTTTTTTTTTTTTTTAAATATGGATGTTTGAAATAAAGCTTACAAACTTTAAGTTTGAAAGAACTTTATTTTGTAAATTAATGAAAACTGAATTTTAAAATAAAGTTTGAGACAAAACATAGTTTATCATCAGATCCAACAGAAAATTAAACAAGAAGCATTTTCAGTTTTACTTTTTGAATGTACTTGGAAAACTAAACATAACCTAAATAGGTGAAAAGAAGAGAAAATAAATGAAATTAACTAGTACTATTATTTTGTACAAATTCCTATTTGACCAATCAGGAGAGCACAACCATACACAGTCTTAGCGAAAGAAAAAATGAAATCTAATCAAATTTCTACATCTAGCATCCGCATTACCATACATAGTAAGAGCAAGAGGTTGAAAATTTATTTCTAATAAAACTTTTCCAACTACAATTCGTGCAATTCGCTATCTGATTGTACAATTTATCTTTTCCTTTTCTATGTGCTGGCTGGTTTAGAGTTATAGCTCATTGTGCTAATTATGAGGTTGGTTCAGCTAGAGTTGGTGTTTTGGTATATTCAAATGCGTTCCGTCCAGCTTATGTAAAGAACTGGTCTGGCAATATTAAATTTAGAAGCTTATGTGCAATTATGAAGTTTTGGGTTGACATTAATGTCAACTATTGGATTCTGGTAGAAGATGTTACGTTTATAAGAAGCCAATTTATTAGAGAATTTGGTGTGCTTCCTGAAAAGTTGGTATGTTTCATTTGAAACGAATTTATTAGAGAAATTATGAGTTCAGGTAAATTCATTTTAATATTATTGAGAGCATTTCTAATACTTCTATAGAACTGCTCAAGTAATTTATATTTTATGTTAAGGACATAATACTTAAAAATGAAATCAATTATTTACTCTTTCTTTTTGCTTTTTTTTTTTTTTTTTTTTTTTTTTTTTTTTTTTTTTTTTTTTTTTTTTTTTTTTACATTTTGATCCTTAGATAAATAGTTAATCCTACACAGGAACCTAGCTAGCTCACCAACATACTTCTTCACCAATTCGCGCATATCCAATGACCAGGTTGAAGATGAACACTCTTCATTATAGTTTGAGTGCGCAACAATGCTGTTATAATGTCCTTCAGCTAGAAAAGTGTT
>PYAF01002226.1:1548856-1561060 GCA_007407185.1 Glycine tomentella | reverse complement strand
TTTTTTTTTTTTTTTTTTTTTTTTTTACATTTTGATCCTTAGATAAATAGTTAATCCTACACAGGAACCTAGCTAGCTCACCAACATACTTCTTCACCAATTCGCGCATATCCAATGACCAGGTTGAAGATGAACACTCTTCATTATAGTTTGAGTGCGCAACAATGCTGTTATAATGTCCTTCAGCTAGAAAAGTGTTGATCTTAATTCTTATTTGGATCAATTCAGCGACCTCAACATCTTCCAAATTAATTTAAAGGTTCATCAAAATCTCACAATCACGGGTTATTCAAACCTTAAAATCACGTAATACGGTAATACCACCAAAATAGGAAATTAAAAGGTAGATCTTCACTACCCACTATTTCCAGTTCATATTTCAACACCGAACAATTCTTTCCATCATTTGCTTAGGCTCTCTATCTCCAAGCAATTGTTGTATGTGCCTTGTGGAAACTAATATACCTATATAACAAAGTAAACTGCTATCAAAATTACAAAGATAGACAGCTTAGATTAATGACATTTGGCAAAAAAAAGGTTAAAATGGTAATTGACATCTTGTCTTTCTTTCCTTTGCAGTGTGGTGTTTTTAGAAAGTGCAATTTTCTAACTGCACCCCCTTTTTAATAAGTGCACCAATATTTTCAAATTAAAAATTACTTATTGCATCACCTTTTTGATAAATGTACTCCAATATTTTCCTATTAAAACTTACTAATTGCAGCCCCTTTTTTATAAGTAAATTAATATTTTCTTTTAAATCTTAATTACTCATTATATCATTTATTTATTTCTCTCACATGTTATTTCTTTAACACGTAGGCAGTGGTATTACCTATATACGCAGGGTATCGTACTAGTCAGTTACAAAAATAAAAAGTCTCAATATTATTTTAATTTTTCCTTCCAAAAAGACTCTAAATCATTAGTAATGTAGTAATTTCTCTCTTATTTACTTGACTACTGTCTAGAAACTTGCTAAGTGCAGCGATTTTCTTTCATTTTATGTTATGATTTCCACATTCTCCTAATTTGGGTCCTTCATATTTCTCAATATTGTTGGTTCTCATCTCAATTGACTGAGTCTAATTTAAGGTCTGATTTTAACAGAGGTGTATTATCACAAGAAGAAAAAAATATTATTGAACTTCACTTTTTTCTTTTTCTTATTAATTTACTTGACAACTGTCTAGAATGTAATTGTCTCCTTTCATTTTATGTTATGATTTTCACAATTTTCTCTTTTGGGCCCTTCATATTTCTCAATGTTGTTGTTTCTCACCTCAATTGGCTGAGTCTAATTATTGGCAGGTTTGCACAAACGTGACAAAACATGAAACCTTAAGTGGATCAATTGCTTATGGCTTGATTTCAATAAAGGTATATTATCACAAGAAGAAAAAATTATTATTGAACTTCACTTATTTCTCTCTCTTATTTTTGCTGCATATCCATTTTTTCATTAATAAACTATGTTAAATCTTGCAGCTTTTAAATATTTTTTCAATCTAGATGATATGTTGTCTTAACTATCTTTTTAAGAGTTATGTGTTTAAATATATTCCTTATCATCTTCTCTCTTTTCTCAGCTCTGGAACGTTCTTCTTCTCTGATGTTCTCTGTCTTCTGACCATTTTTCTTTCTGCTCTTACCTTCTTTATTCAATCAATATATTTTCTCTCCTAAAAAATAAACCAGTCAAATATCTTTTTACTTCTCCGTTAACCGTTCAACATCGCAACCCTCGCTGAAGATGTCTTTGCCAGCCATTGTGACTACAACTTCTTCATAATTTTTTCATGATTTACAGTGGTTTGTAGCAATAAAGGTGCACAATTTTCTTAGTTTCTTTTTCTTGGTTGATTTTGGTTTTGCCAAATTACTTTGTTATTTTTCTCCTTCATCAAAATTTCTCTAATATTGTGAATATGGACTAAATTTATTAAAAAGCTTTATTTGATATGGCCTATGGGTTAAAGTATTCTGTGGAAAAAGATACTAAACGGGTCTTTATAAGAATAGATGGAAATTGGAGAATTTTTTAAATATTTATTTGATTTTGTTCTAAACTGATTTATTGGTTGTAAATTATGTGTTTGATCAAATGTCAAAATCACATTTTTGGATATGTTTCCTTACTTCTTATTTTACTTTTAAATTTATGACACTTTTGAGACTACTTTTCACATGGAAACTTTTCAGTTGATTCCGTCGGTTTGGTATTATCTTATAGAGTATGAATTTTTCACATACAATCTTTGGTTGTTGTTGCGTATCATTTGTTAATATTACTCCTATTTATAATCAATAGTTTAATTATATTTGTTTAAAAAAGTTAGTAAATGGAAACTGATGTTTATTGCAGAAATTTAGGTGAACGGGTAAATGATCAATGGAATGTTCAATTGTGAAATTTGATGCAGGACCTCTATAAAAGTTAGCATTTACACAAACATAAGTGAATAAAAGTAATCCAGTTGATGATTGAGTAAAACATGAAGGTTCAGAGTGGAGAAAAGATGTTTGACAAAATGGAGAGAAATAAAGGTATTACTTAAGTAAGTTGAAAGAGAATACCTAAACAAGTGGAAAGGTTACTAACATAGCATTAATTTTGCATAAATTTTTCAGTTGTTTTCTTTAATTTAAGTTCATAACTGAAAGTTTCTTGCTACATATTACAATTTTTTCTTAGATTGAAAATTAGTATTTTTGTTTCAAACTAATTTTTCCATTTTTTCTATCCATCTTATATCTTTATCTTATAGTGATTATATGAATTGAAATTCTAACAGGTTCTTAATCAGCCATGCATTAGTCATATTCTACTCAAATTATTTAAGTTTTCAATCTTTTTGAAATTGTTGCGACCCATCAATTACATTTATAGACAATATTTTATTTCTAGAATGAAATTTTGTAAGATATTAACAAAATTGTTAAGGAGTACTACATTACAAATTGATCGTCAGGTACCTACAATTATATCACACTACATCTATATACTTATTGTTATTAAGTAATTTTTCTTTATTACACATGCAAAAGAAATCTAACAGACGCAATCGAAAATAAAAGATACACACAAGGTTGTCAGAATTGCGATTCTACGTAGAATCATGGAGGCCTCGTAGAATCGAATCGTAGAATCGTAAGAGTCTATTTCAGACAAAAAAAAAAGTAAATTACCTTACCTATATATAAATATGAAATATAAATTCATAAAATGATACAAATACAATCATACAATAAGTTCTTAGTCCAAAGTGCATAGTTCACATCCAATCAAACATAAAGTAAAAGTATACTACCAAACGTAAGTTCTTAAAATAAAATAGTTATAAAACATAGAAATAGTTCAAATGTCCATTAATCCTCTAATAAAATTATCTCCAAGGTCACCACCACCACCACCATCATCCTCATCTCCATCTTCTTCAAGTTCTTCGTCTGTTGAGAAGTGATCTTGAACATTATCATTCAAAACCAAATTGTCAATATCAAATGCATTCAAAGTTGGATCACTTAAACTTCCTCCAACCAAGTCATTGTTTCCACTACCACTTTCATGTAGAGGTTCCTCAAGTTGGACATTGACATTGTCTTCATCAAAAATATCAGCTCCCTCTGCTGTTATCCATTCATCATCAGATTCCATATCTTCAAATAGAAGAGCAACCGTTTTTCTTATTTATCTATTTTTGAGCTTCAAATTATACATGACATAAACTAAGTCATTCATCTTTTTTTGATGCAAGCAGTTTCTCCTCTTTGTATGAACCTATAAATAACACTCAATATGAAAGTTGATAACTTGTCTAAACTAAACAAAAAACAAATAAAATTTAAACACAAATAAACTCATGAAGTTCAATTACCATTCAAATGAACTCCAATTACGCACACATCCAGAAGAGCTACAAGTTAAGCTCAAAACACAAATAGCAAACCACTTTAGTTCTGGACATCCATCCCCAAACATTTCCCACCGTTCTGCAAGTGGCATAATCTTCCTAGAGTTTATTACATTCTCCATAGGAAATAGACCTTTAGCAAAATGGAATTTAAGAAGTTGTTCGTTAATTTTGTTCCTTACCCCAACATCCTTTACCAATCTCATCATACAAATGAATAATCCTTCTTTCCCTTCTCCTTTATCTTTTTTAAAGTCATCTTCAAAATGCAACTGAGGATTAAGGTAATATACAACTGCATGCAAAGGTCTATATAGTTGGTTCTCCCACCTTTTATCAATAATTTCCCAAACAAGTTCATAACAACATAGATAAATAAAGTAAATCATATTTAAGATTAGACATAGATAAATACAGATAAATATATTTTAAAATTTAAATGATATAGTTTTAAAAACTTACTTTTCTTCACATTATTGAAGTTGCTTGTAATCCTTTCCTTTGCACGATCCATCTCAACATATATGAAACCCATGGCGGGTTGTTGATCAGAATCCACCAATCGAAGGATTACCACAAGAGGGGCAGCAACTTTGAGGCATATGGATACATTCTTCCAAAATCTATTATCCAAAACTGAATCTTCCATTTTTCTCCCGTCTTGTGAAGTAGCAAACTTACTTTTTTTTTACTCTTCAGAACTGAACAACCTCATCAAAGATGCTTTCATTTCATGGAGACAAGCTAAATTCAAGTAAGCAGCTGCAAATCTAGTCATGCCAGGTCTAACCAAGTCCCTCCCATTTGTGTACTTCTTGAGCATGCTGATGAGCTTTCTACCATATATATAAGTGGTTACCTTTCGTTCCCTTCTTTATAGTAACTTCATGAACCTTCAAATGTTTCTCCAAGTCCTCAAGCATCAGATCAATGCAAGGGGCAGCACATGGAGTCCAATACAAATTTGGGCGAGTGTGCATCAATAATTCTCCTGCTGCTTTGAAATTTGCAGCATTATTAGTAATCACCTGAACAACATTCTCTTCTCCAACAAATGTAACAACATCATCTAACATCTTAAAAACTTTATCAGTTTTTTTTTTTGAAATGTCAGAAGTATCTAATGAATACAAGAATATTGTCCCTTTTGGACTGTTCGCCAAAAAGTTACAAATTGAACGCCTTTTTTTTCTGTCTACCTATCAGATTCCACTCATCCCTAAACTCTTGGATATTGGCATCAATTTTTTGTACTGTTTGTTTCAAGAGCTTCTCTCTAATATCACAATAAGATGAAGGTTTATAGTTAGGTCCATATTTCTCGATCATCTCGCACATCTTTAAAAATGCGGGATTTTTGATAGCATTGAATGGAATGACACTTGTGTAAAAAAATTCAACAACTTAAGCATCAACTAAAGGTTTATCTTTTTTTTTCATCATTTGATTCAAGGGTTGCTTGAACACTGACACTCCCACTCCCACTACTTGAACTCCCTTCTTCTCCTTTTGAACCAAAACCCCTTGGTCCCTGAAAGTTGGTTGCCTCAACCCCGCCAACACTATTTTCATCTTCATCAATAATAACCAATCTCCTTTTCTTTTCTTTTGTTGCTTTAGATTCAAAAACAATTTTCATCATCAACATCTTAATCTCATCTGACACCGCTGCACAAGGCTCAGAATCTTCTCTAGTCCCGACAAGATGACGCTTGAAATGGAAAATTCCACCACTCACAGTCTTTGAACAATACTTGCATTTCACTCTCTTACGACTGCCATCAACATCAATCTCATGTTTCCACCCAATGTCAGTCCTATTCTCAGGGGCATTTGAGTTTCTTTTTCTAGCAATCGAAGAAGAGCCACCCGCAGCTCCACCAGCGAAATCGGATCCACTGCCACTCATTACAACAAACACAACAAGGCAACAAAAAGCTGCAAGAAGTTGAGGAAATTAAGTAAAAAAGGGAAATGTGCAAAAAGACAGCACAATAATGCAACAAAGACAACTCAAGTTAGATAAAGAATTCCAGACAAAACTGACGGCAAGTCTCCTGTCATTAAAATTAAGAAGTTCTCTAACCAAAGTATTATACAGATGCAACCTTTCAACTTTCAAGTAAATTTACACCTAAAAACTGCATCATATCCTGCTGTAATGAAAGCCCTACTCCAATATAAAACCTGTAAAAGAAAAGGGGGATGAACACACTAGGCCACTAGGGTGAAAGACTTTAAGTCTGGCATTGAGCTATAACAAACAACATCATATAGACAATACCAATAAGAAACTGAAAATGGCTTACTGGTTATGAGAAACTAGATATAAAAACAAGCAATAGATTTGTTCACAAAACCTATAGTCTAAATAAGATTATATGAGTTATCGATGTGGTAAAAAAAAGACTTAAGCATAGTATAAGTTAGGTTTGCCATATAGCAACATGCCAACACCAATCCTAATGAATTGAACTCATTATCTCGGTTAATGCTAGCATGTTAAAAACAGGTTATAGATTATCAACCAAAACAAGATTTAGTACCCAACAGAACATTTTCCTATTACCCATACATGATACAACCAATCAAATAATCAATAAGAATAAAACCTCAACATTCTCCTATTAGGCTATTACCCATATACAACCAATCAAATAATCAGCTAGCATCAGAACAAAGCCCCATACGCAATTTGGTCTAGGATCAGAATAAATACCAGTCAGTCATGACTCTCACACTGTGTCAATGTGTGTAGTGTGTGTACTGTGCTAGTGTGCTTCGTACCAATGGATAGTGGACATGGGGAGCCAGGGGGAGAAGAAGAACACCATGTGACAAACTTACCTAGCCAGGGGAGCGATGAGCTGGTTATGACGGAGCCACCTCAGCCACGGGGAGCGACAACGACGACAATGGCGAGGAAGATAAACGCAGAAGGCGAGGAAGATGAACACAGAGAAGAGAACTGAGGAGGATGCCGAACGCACAGAACGCACAAAATGATTTTCGATTTTCCTTTTCTTAACCCTACCTTCCTTGTCCCAAAACGGCACCGTTTTGGACAAAATCGGACTCGCTCAATCGATGGTCACTCGCGATTCTGCGTGGAATCGGGCGATTCTACGCAGAATCATATGAGTCCACCCCTAAAACGATTCTGCAAGCAATTTAAAGCGTGGAGGGTAACTGGAATCGTAAAATCGTGAGATTTTGCAATTTAAATCACGAGTTTGACAACCATGGATACACATAAATAAGTATTAGAATTTTCATTTGTGTTTACTTATAATTATTGTATCTTTATATCACAAACAACAAACATAATTTCTTATTCCTATTATAAATTCATTTTTTTCCTCATTTCTAAAATATTTATATGTTTACTTATTATAAAAATAGTTTTCCAATTTGAAGCGAAACGAAATGCAGCAAATTAGTACATTCCGTGCAAATGCAGGGATTACCGACTAGTAAATTAAGAAACTAAAATAAAAATATATGTTCAAAGAATTAACATGCAAAAAGAGCATCAATAATGTATCGTAACATTAAAGGTGCTCACCCACCGAAGAATTACTTGGTGAATTATGTGAAACTAAAATGATTCTTTCTTTTCTGAACCTAGAATATTACTGTGTTATCGATGCACAACATTGCAAACTAAAATGAAGCTTACTATCTATTATCAATTGTATTCCATAATATTCTAATGCCCTGTTTTATAGAGAGAGAAAATAAAGCGTAGATGAAAATAATAATTACGAGTGAAAATTGGTGGTGAGAAATAGAATACAAATGAAAGATGTTTAGATGAAAAGAAATAAACAGATGAGTGAAAATAGATAAGAAACAATCCAGCAAGTCTCATAATTTTTAAAATTATATCTTCTCGAAATCTACCTTACCAAACCAAGTAACTTGTTTCCATCTCACTCACTCCCCTAATTTCTTTTCAACCAAACAGATCGTAACATAACCTAATAATTCTTTATCAGCCTATCATAAATCCAATTAAATAACATAATTTATTCAAATAGTATTGCTTCCTACATCCGGACTGAAACAGATGTCCGGCAGAACAAGTCTATTCCTAAACAAAATCATGGATCATAATAGTTTTAATATAGCCTTAAAGGATTAGAAAACTCTCTAATCCTTTGAGGCAGAACATGTCTATTCCTAAATAAAACCATAGATCATAATAGTTTTAATATAGCCTGAAAGGATTAGAGAGTAAACTCTCCAAGTAAACGATGTCAAATTCTCCATTCAAGTAGTACATTTCTTACACAACTGCATCCCAGACTACGAATTTTCAGTCTCCTGCTGTTAAAAGGATTGAAGTTTCGTTTCCACACATCAGAATAAGATTTTTAATATAACCCTTCCCATACATCCTGGTATGATTGACTACACAGTTGAACTATTGAAAATTTGTTTCGCAAGAAGAATGGTAGGAATGCAACAAGTGACATTAGCAATTTATCGAGAAACTATACACAAGTTTTATACATCAGAAACTCTCATCGCCCCTCCCCTTACCCTCTCTATTTCTAGCACTATGCACAGAATTCCAAAATGCCTCCTTGTAGCAATTAAACTGATCATGTAATCAACATTCTTCCAGTGCCAGACAACATAGAAACAAATACCGCAGGAGGGATTTGAGATATGATCTAAGAATTCGTTAAATAAAGCAATGGAACTGTATCAAAAGCAAAAGTTAACCATGCAAAAAATGAACTCTATTCTGAATTCAACGGGAAATGGCACCACAACTCATAAATAAACAAAACTGTTAAATTGCAACTAATGTAAACAAAGCAACATAGCTCAATCGAAAAGAGAAGCTAACACAGGGAAAATGGGTAAACAAGATTCTCTCAAAATGGGTAAATTAGTCTTCTTCCTCTCCTTCATTCTCAGCAATGTTGAAGTACCTCAATTCATAAACGCTTCTATCTTTGTTAGAAGCAATCACTCTGAGCCAGTCCCGAACATTGTGCTTCTTCAAGTACTTCTTAGTCAAGTACTTGAGGTACCTGGAATCAGATGAGACGTTCAAAATACATCAAATCAAAATAAATTCTCTCCAAAACACTGCATCCTGAATTTGACAATAGGTTAGGGTAAAATTACAATTAGTGCATCCAACATTACAATTCAGACAACAATAAGCCAATAATTCTGTTAATAAAAAAACTCATCCAGAAAGATGACCTTAATTAATTAAAAAAGAGAGAATTTAATTACCGTTTGGAGAAGTTGCTGTCGGAAGTAACAATGATTTTGGTCTTCTCACGTGCGACAGTAATGGACTCGCCGAGAGCACCGGCCTTGCCACCAACCTTAATCCTCTCTTGAAGGAACTTCTCGAGAGACGCAATGTCCATGATCTTGTCTTCCACCGGCTTCGCGCAGTCAATGGTGAATGCCGCACCCTTCTTCTTGCCCTTCGCAGCAGTTGCACTTCCCCGACTCATTTTTTTTTCACTTTCTATTGCGAATCTCTGAATCCAAAAACGCAAACACACAAATTAAGATCCGTTTTCAGTTGCTGCGGTTCCTAGAAAACTTACAAACCTAATTGAAATTCATCGGGGATTCTAATTCTTCGCGTGTGTATTAAGCAAAGGTCAAAGCGGAGAACAGAGTAAGAGAGGAATACCTTGACCTACGCCGAAAGAGCACGGCAGAGTGTGAAGAAACGAGGGGCGGTGAAGTGTGGTGTGGTAGGAAATTAGGGTTTGGATTTGGTTCTCATTTTATACGTTGACATGAAACTCGCGTTTGTAGAAAAAAATAGGTTATTGTTGTAAAAATATAATTTTTGTTTTTCTAATTTTTTAAATATATGATTTTAGACTTTTATTTTTTATTTGAGACTCATTTTTCTAATTTTAAAAAATTTACAAATTTAGTCCTTTATTTTTTAATTAAGCTATTTTATTTCTCATTTTTAAAAAAATTCATGATTTTAATACTTATGGTCAATTTCAAATGTCAATATATGTATATTGTTAATGTTTGACAGATACATGTTTATTTATTAATCATATGATAATATTTTTAAAATTATTTAATTATTAATAATCTTAATTTATAAAAAAAAATTAAAAATGTATACAATGAACATCTTAAATTGGTTAAAGGAATTAAAATTATAAATTTTTAAAAAAATTGGATAACAAAACTTAAAACTAAAATCACATATTTAAGAAAATAGGAGAACAAAAATTATATTTTGACCAAATATTTGTTAATATATATAGATATATTCAATTAACTGTTAAATTTTGTTAAGAAATTAAATTGATTAATAAATTAAAAAAATTATCTATTTTAATATATGTTTGGTTATATTTTAAAATTTTAGTTACCCTTAATCAACTTTATTAACTGATAATATACCAATATATAAATATATAAAGAAAATACAAATTTTTGTTAATGGGTTTTTACAATTTTTAGACCATTTTATCCTTAATAATATTAAAATATCCACTAATTATTCTCCACTATTTTATTTATATCTCCTCTTTCATTTTGATTTATCCAACTATTTATACGGTACAATTATCTATTTATACTTGGTTTGAGAAATTGAGAATGAGAATTAAAAAGACCAATATATAAAGAGAATACAAATTTGTGTAACTATTTTTTGTTTCTACATTTTTTAGACCATTTGTCCTTATAATATTAAAGTATCCACTAACCAATATCCACTATTTCATTTATATCTCCTGTGTCATTTTGATTTATCCAACTAAATAATGGTACAATTATCTATTTATTCTCGATGAAAAATTGAGAATGGAAATTAAAGAGTTGACTTTTTCTGCCATTGCAGATAGCATAAGTAGGATGTAAAGTTCTAAGGAGTTAACCTTTTATCCTCGTACTTTTTTTATGCTAACTCATTCTTACGTTTCTTTCTATGTTTTGTTTCCTTTATTTGTCACTAGTGGCTAGTTACTGTTTTAATTATTTTAACAGGGATAGGCTATCATTGTCAATGAAGAGGGAGAATATTTTTTCAAAGTGAAGATTATTGTGACTTTCCTATGACAATTAATTATTTTTATTTTCAATTATGCTGTCCAGTTTGCTTTTAATTTTTCAATAGGAGAGTGTCATTCATTGAACATAAATCAAAAATTTGTAATTAGAAATTATTTTAGTTTATTAATTTTTGACGAAATACATAAATGAGGACACATATGCGCAACGCCTCTATTTTCACTAGTAATCGTATAAAGAGTTAAAAGATTGATATTTTTTAACTTCAAACTTGATATAAATTAGAGTTAATGGTTTTTTAGGTAGTTAATAAAATTCATTAAAAAAAAAGTGAATTTATAAAACACACTTAAAATGAAAAAATTATTTTCAACGTCAAGCTACGGATTAAGAAACCAAAAAAATCCTTTGTTGGTCCTTCAAATACTCTATCATTTAACATTAATACATGTGTTTGTCAATTAATATATTATTACTTAAAAATTAAATAAACATTGATTTGAATCAGTTCATAAATTAATATTTATATTATTAATATTTAAATCAAATAAAAAATAAATTAAACCATGTGAATATAACTCAATCTTTTATAACAATATTTTCTTATACATTAAATCATATTTATGATTTAGACTATATTTAAAAATATGTTTGTAAATTTAATTTATTCTAATTCAAAATAAAATGTTTTTAGTATATTTTTTAGATATTAATTTTGTTATAATTAAATTTATAATAAGAAAAAAATATAGTTTCATATATAAATTTTTGATAATTACTTTTCTTGTAAAGAGTTTTGAATATATTTATTAATATGAAAGTTTATTTATTTGAAAATATATTGCAATTAATTATGAAAAATTGATTAATATTACAAAATTTGGCTGCTATTAGTTAATTATAAGTAATCCAATAATTAAATATTAAATTCTAATAATTATTACAAATCAATTTTATGTAATTAAGATTGTCCATCTTTTTGGTTTGATTATTTATTAATTATTTGAATTAATTTAATTTTCAATTTAAATTCTAAATATATTCTTTGTTCATCTTTTTGTATGTTTTGTTTCCTTTCCTCTTTCAATTGTTTAACTTTTATTGTTTTTCCTTTTGTTTTGTCTTTTCCACTTTGCACTTTTTTTTCCCATTATTTTTTTTTTAATTTCAAAGGTGTGAAATGGTATTCTTCTCATGTAACACATTTTTATTTTTTTTTTCATTTGTCACATGTTAATTCAAGAAAAATATTTTATGTATC
>PYAF01002226.1:1520752-1548756 GCA_007407185.1 Glycine tomentella | reverse complement strand
ACCAGTGCAAGACATATGTTATTATACGAGTTATTGTAAAATACTTAGGAGGGAAAACTTAAGATGTGAGTTTTTGTTTTAAATTACTATTTTAATTTTAACATTGTATTGTATAGTTAAATATCTTTTTCATATGATGAAATTTTTTAATAAAAAAAATTTTTAAATAAAAAAATGTATGTTACACTTAAAATTTATAATAATTAAATTTTTTTAACATATAATTTATATTTTTGAATTTATTATATATAATATAAGGTTAATTTTAAATTAATATAGATATATTATTAAAAATAAGCATTTAAATAATACTAAAAGGAAAATAATTTAAAATTGAAAAATATATATTTTTTACTAGTTGCGAAAATAATATATAAAATGTATCATGTAAATTGAAAGTAGGAAAAGACGGGGCAAAATTAAAAAAACAATACAATTTAAATAAATAATTCGAAAAAGGGGGCAGTTAGAAAACTATTTCAAAAAATGAGGCTGTTGAACACGCCCAAATTGGACGTGTTTAAACACACTCAATTTATGCGTGTTTAAACGCGCCTGAAAAAAAACAAAAAAAAAATTGTCGCTAATTCGGTCGCTAAATATTTGTGACCGCGAATTCCGTCTCTAATTCGGTCGCTAAGTATTTGTGACAACGAATTTCGTCGCAAAATGTGTTAGCGACTAACAAAAATGTATTGGCTAGGAAATATTTTTTAAAACCAAAAATGAAAAGGAATCAAACATACCTTAGTCTTTAACATGTGTTGATGCAAGTGGAAGGAACATGAATTATTCAAACATGTGATCTTGGTCTTAAAAAAAAACTTGTAATAGGCCTTCTTTTAATAAACAAATAAATTAAGAATATTGTTTAATATTAAAATTAACTATAAAAAGAAACCGTGTTTTAATCAATTTTCAAACATAACAATGTACTTATACTTATCTACATACTTTAAAAGCTTGAATATATATATATATATATATATATATATATAATAATACTTAACAATACACATGATACTTTCATACTTATAAGTACGTGACACTCCCTAGAATTGGCCTAATAATGAACAATTTGAATAATTTACCTAATATCTTAGGTCCAGATTTCATTACCTTCATATTATAAAAGAAAGTAATAGTTAGAACTTATTTGTCTTCAACTTATTTATACATATTTTTCTATTTAAATCAAATAGTTTTTTCTTTCCTTATAGTATTATTTAGACGGCAAAAAAAATTAAAAAATAGCAACTTAAATAAGAAATTACAAAAATACTATAGTTTGGAAATTATTTACAAATGTATAACAGTCAATCACGTCCCAAGGAGACGTGTTCAAACACGCCCCATCCAGGCGTGACTGGAACTAAGTCACGTCCCAGGGGGACGTGATTCATCAGGTGCTGACACGTGTCATTTTGAGATACATGTCATTCTGCGGCGTGATGTGTAAAAACTTTGGAAGGTCATAACTTTTGACTGGAATGTCCGATTAAGGCGAAATCGGTGGTCACATGTTCGAAATTGAGAAGAGAAGCTGTTGGCAAGTCCCCAAAAGGACTTGGTCAAATTTTTTTCCCAAAAGAGGCCTCTAAGTGCTTCAAAATTGCGATTTAATCTTCGATGTCCTAAAAAATTTCTTGTTTTCTAATTTTTTTTATTCAAGCTATTTTTTATTTGTCTATTTACTTCTCTTATTTTCGAGCATTTTGACATAAAATCCAAGTCCATCGAACATTTCTATTAAAATTTATGATTATTCGAAGTTTATATGCATCACCAATTTTACCGTATAATTTTGTTCAACTGTTGAAATTAGTGTTGTGACTACAATATTGTCATTTTTTAATTTGTTAAACCGAAATCGTTTAAAAATCTACAATATAATTTTGGTGAATAAATATACCAAAAAAACATTAAACCAGTAGGTGGTGATAGGAATGTCCGATGGACTTGGATTTTGTGTCAAAATGCTCGAAAATAAGAGAAGTAATTAGACAAATAAAAAATAGCATGCATTTCAATAATTGAATAAAAAAATAGAAAATAAGAAACTTTTTGGGGCATCGAAGATTAAATCGCAATTTTGAGGCACTTAGAGGCCTCTTTTGGAAAAAAAATTGACGAAGTCCCCTTTGGGACTTATAAGCGGTTTCTCCTCTCAATTTCGAACGCGTGACCACTGGTTTCACCTCAACCGGACATTCCAGTGAAAAGTTATGACCTTCCAAAATTTTTACGCATCGCGCCGCAAAATGACACGTGTCTCAAAATGAAACGTGTCAGCACCTGATGAATCACGTACCCCTGGGGCGTGACTTAGCTCCAGTCACGCCTGGGTGGGGCGTGTTTGAACACGTCTCCCTAGGGCGTGATTGACTGCTATACATTTGTAAATAGTTTCCAAACTATATTATTTTCGTAATTTCTTATTTAAATTGCTATTTTTTAATTTTTTTTTTGCCTTATTTAGACGTACTTTCTTAAAGAAAATTAAGTAAAATATTTAAAATAGGTGGTAAATTTTTCTAAAAAAGACAGATAATTATAGAATTATTACTTGCACTGTGGGCACCAAATCACAATCTCTTCTGCTAAAATTAAAGAATCAAATATAATGAACTTGTTAAAATTCTGACAGTTGTGTATTATCCATTAGCAAAATTTAACAGAGATTACCCTTGTGTGTAAAAAAATTTGACATTTCATTTTCTCCTATCTCTCAAGATGCTATTCTCACTAGAATGATCCTCTCTATTATGCCCCAATCTTTTCTATTTCGATTGCTAACACATTTTGTGACGGAATTTGTGGTCACAAACACTTAGCGACCGAATTAGAGACGAAATTTACGGTCGCAAACATTTAGCAACCGAATTAGCGACAAAAGTATTTTTTTCCAAACGTGTTCAACAGTTTCATTTTTTGAAATAGTTTTCCAACTGCCCCCTTTTTTCGAATTATTTATTTAAATTGTATTATCTATTTAATTTTGCCAAAAGACTGAGATCTCGCTTTTTGTGTTGTGAATTCTAATTTATAATATAGAAGTAAATATAAAGTTTTTATATAAATTTTTATTTTAAAATAATAATTTTAATAAATTGTTATTTCATCTCTTTAAAACTTTATATTTTAAATCCTAACGAACATAAAAACCTCACATTCCGTACTTTACTATAACACGAATGACTTTCCAAACTTCAACACATTCTTGGAGTGAAAAGAAGGAACAACAAAATGATGAAGACTTCTCCAAATTTTGCAAGTTCTTTCGAGAATTGCAGAAGTTAAAAGAATGTTCCCCTTCCCTCTCCTTTCCCTATCTCCCCATTACAATACCTCCATTTCTTTTCAATGAACCAAACATTCTTAGTTAAGGGTATATAAGCGCGAAGTCTCGGGACCCTAGAATCAAATTCTTAACTCCGTTCTTTCTCCGAGCATCAAAGTTTAACTAATATTATAAGATATTGTCTAATCCTATTCCGGTAACTATGAACTGACAAAAAATGCTAGCAAATGTATGCAGCAACTAGGCACTATTAAGTAATCCATTCCAACACAAAAAAATACATTCACTCTGCCACAGGCATGTTATGATGCTAACATTTCAATGTAGTATTTTATTTTAAGAATGAATAGAGTACAGTACAAGTCCAATTGCAAATTTTGCTATAATCATATCAGATATGACTAGTACTAGGATCCCTCAGTATAAAGAATTCATCAAGGTACTTTGGTTGCGTTCTACTTATTGTCCAAAATTTCTTTTGAAGCCTTTGCTCCTGCATTACGATCATAATATTCTACTAGTGCAGCTCCGGCTAATGCTCCCAGTGTAAGAGCCTGTGCATGCAACCTGAAATAAAATAGCTCAGAAACATTAGCAAGAAGAATAAGCTTGGGAAATTATGGAGGGTGTCCCAAAGTAGGTTCAAAATTATTCATTAAAAAAAAAAAAAAAAACTGCAGTAAATTTTGCAACAAGGGGGGAAAAGTAGGAATTAAACCCAACATATCACAGAACTATCCCAATCCAGTTATTCATATTTCCAGATATGCAGACATCTGTATATTACTTGAAATAAGACACCATATCCACCGATATCCTCTGGGAATTCAAATACGGTGTCATCTTTTCATGTCCCTCTAATTGAATGATGACAATTCAAACAATAACAACGATAGTCATATCACTAAGTAGCTTCTGTTGTTATCTTTTCAGCTTTTGTTTATTCCTTTACTTCGGTACACTTTCATCAGCCTTGGAGAAGATAAACAGCTTCTGTTGTAGAATTTTCTGACGTAAATCCAAATCAATTTTCTGCAATCCTAGTCTCATCTCTTAATCTATGCTATCACTTTTCCAATAGTTTCATAGTACATCCTATAAGTGTATTCGTCCATAATGTTCCCAATTTTAAATATCTTTCATGCTTTTATGTATAAGAACCAAAGAGATTATCCTCTACGTATGTGGCATCTTCTTAAATCTCATTAAATACATTAGTGAGCCAAATGATACATTGTCCTCCTACACATATCCAAACTTCAATAGGAATCCCATCACGACCAACAATTTTACTATAATCCATCCTGTCCAACTCAAATTTTGCAATAGTATCTATGTTGAAGGTTTTTTATGCTGAATTGTTAAACATTATTTAATTGAAGAGACAAACATGAGAGACAGTAGAGTAATTGCAAATGAAAAAGCTCATCTTAATACCACAAAAACCATGATAAAAAGAAAACAAAAATCCAAAGCCCATTATATCAACAAACACTACAGTATTGTTCATCAAAACTCCAATAAATTATTGTTGTAAACATCAACCAATAATGAACTGGGGGATCACATCACAATGAAAGGCCTCGATGAAACAAACCGTAGTAGCAAATCATGAACAAAACATCAAAGCAACAGGGATTGCAGAATTTGCATGCAAATCCAGATAATTAAATTAGGTCAAAAAAGTATTGGAAAAGATAAGAAATTGTAAGAAATAAAACCTTGCGTGAATGATCTTAACACTAGTTTTCATGTTGGGTCGAGACCAATTGTAAGCGATTGAACCCGTAATACCACTGAGCCACAGACACCCTGATCCAAAAAAAATCGCAAAAACCACAAAAAGATCGAAATTAACAAAATCAAACACCCATGAATGAGGAAAAACAAAAGAACGAATGAAGTGGGGGATTGAGAAATTTTACCAACAGTACGGAGCTTGTGCTCGACGACCCATTTCCTTATGGATTCAATTTGGGTCTTAGCTTCCGACATTGTAGCGTTTGAGAGAGAAACGAAATTTCAGAACGAAGAGAAAAGAAACAATGAAAGGAATAGAAAGCGTACACACACGATGGTGGTATATGACAGCCCCAAGGCTTTGCTTTATATATGCTATTGGAAAAAAAAAAATAAGAGAAAGAAGAAGCGAATAAAAACTCGTAATTGTAAACCTACGACTGCGAATTCGAACGCTCAGAATAGCGCGTTGAAAATAAAATCACGTGACCATCGCCTACTGTATTCACAATACCATCTTTTCTTGTTCAACGAACGGAGCCACAAAAAACATAGCATTACCTAAAATAAAAAAAGGTGACATCTTTGAAGAGGTTTCAACTTTCAACAGGTGTTTTTTTTTTTTTTTCTTTTTTGGAGATGACAATTTTGTTTTGTACAGGTTAAAATATATAAATTAATATTCATTATTTTTATTAATTAATGCATATTTGAACTAGTTTCCAAAATTAGAAGATTAGAGGTATTAAATAACTAATATTTGTTGAGATAAATATTATTTTATCATTTACACTAAAAATAAAGTATTTATGAATGAATTTTGAATTTAGTTTTAATTTAAAGAAGATAATAATTGATGAAAAATTCAATCTGAATATAAAATTGGATGAAAAAAAAATTATATGCTAGTGACGCATGACCTGCATTTCGTTTGTCCTATATTTTATACAAGATAAATAGTTATTTTTGTCTATAAATATGTAAAAGAATCATCAATTCGTTTCTCATATATGAAAATTTAAATTTTAGTCAAACTGAAAAAAGTACAATAAAATTATCTATCCGTTAACTTTCATTCTTATGGTTAATGAAAGAGCTTACATGATATATTTAAAAAATTCATAACAATATATAAATTATGTTTATTATTATGTTTGTTATAATTTATGCTTAATTTCCTATTTTTTTAAGCACTATTATAATAGTATGTTTGCAACCATTAAAAAAAGAAAAATGATAAAGATTAAATTATATTTTTGGTAAATAGTGATTTTCGTCCATGAATGTATAAGATATTGACAAATTTATCCCTAAATGTACTATATAAGAGACAAATTTATAGGTGTTTTACACAATTAAAAATAAAAATGACTGTTTATCTTTTTATATAACAGTTTTTATTTTTTGGATAAACGGGAAGGCTAAAAAGTCATTACAGGGTAAAATGACGAGGGAGTTGGATCCCTCTGAAGTTTGACCAATGACCACAGGAGGGAGATAGTGATACAAGACTGTGGTCAGAATTTTATATAACAGTTTTAAAGTATTAGCCTTTGTGTTGTCTGAATGGAAACATTTTTTGTTGAAGGGAGTAAAATAAATTTTAATGATCTGTGCGTTTTGACTCAATTAGTTGAGACATAATTTTTATTTTTTTTAGATTATTTGTATTTTCTATATGAGATAATTATGTTATAAGATTATTATGAGCGATTAATTTTTCTTAAGTAATTAATGAAGTTGTATATAAGAATTCAAAACTATTGATTAAGTTGAAACAATTCACACCAATGAATTCAATTCAAGTATTTGGTGATTATATGTTAGTTTACAAAAAAAAAAATATCAACAATACTACATAGACATACATATAAAATATAAATCATGTTTAAATTAAATTACTTCACAAGTTGACGTCTTAGATAGTTTTTTGTGATTTAATTTTTTTAATAATATGTTTTATACTTTTCAAAATTTGTAAAATAAGTCATTTTTATCTTAGCTAAGTTTTCAATAAGATTTCTAATATAGCAAATACAAAATAACTTGCATCTAACAATAAGCCTCGTCAACGTTTAAACCTTGTTTGTTAAAAAATAAAAATTACAAGGTTTATTTAAAATTTCAGTAAAAATATAAAAAGATGCAATTATTTAGTATATGTTCAAAGTCCTATCCAGCACCAGTCCAAGATAGAGAGTACTGTGATAAGGGAAATTTAGAATCTCTTATGGTATTTGCGAGCTAAGCTCTCATAACATATTTACAAAGATCCAACAATCATGTTAGATAAAGAGTTTAAAATTAGAGAAAATTATTTACCTTAGACATGTAAAACTTATTTATAGAACTCTTATTAAGTATAGAGTGACATTTCTCGCGTGAAGAGACATTAGCGACGATTTTGAAGTGAAACTCTTATTTATGTTTTTTTTTTGGTAATTGATTAAGTTATGTGAATAGTCACTTGATTGAGTTCAGTGACATTAGACTAGCGTGTTTGTTTCATTCGTGTATTTTGAAGTTTATTATTATTATTATTTTTTTTCAGTTAAAAAAACATTTTTTTTAAAGTAAATATTTATCTGACAATGAATATTTGGAATATATATAATAGTTCTTTTAACTTTTAACCATAAGTACTTGGTATTAAAAGAATTGTTTTCTTTAGAAATTTTTATTCAAAATTTATGAAAAATTCCAGTGCTTGGAATAAATTGGTCAAAAATTTCGACCATATCCCTATACAAAATGGAGATTTTCATTAGCGAACATGCATCAATGAAAATAGACGAACTATTCTCCCATTTCTATAATTGTGAACCTGCTTTTGATTATGGAAGTAGCTTCTCCATATATGCTATTTCCCTGGTTTAAGTGTTATAGTGTACTCATTAGAATCCTGGGAACTCCACCTGCCACCCATTTTTAGTGTTACAATACTTGGGCCCACAACAAAGTTTTAGGTAAAAATCGAGCATGAGCCTGACCAAAACACAGTAACTAGGCAATCCAATATTACAGGGTTAAACTACTAAATGCGCTGGTCAAGTGAGAATGTACCTCAGCTACAGTTGATAATACAAATACATTTCAGTTCTAGCTCAAATCATCCACTTCAAATTTAAATGCCTAAAAGGTTTGTTTCATGGCTTCAACTATAATATTCAAAATTCAAATACAAAACTAGAGGTAGCAGCAGAGCTATATTGGGTCTTAAATGTGCTAATGTTTAGTTATCAAATATAAAATACAGCACAGAAAATACATGCCCAGAAGTTGTCTCCAGAGTCGAGTTCAGCTGCGATCCCCCTGTCAAATGAGAGCTGCCATTAGCCCATTAGAACATCAAGGAACTTTGAAAAATGGAAATTGGAAACTTCTAATCAACAGCACGAATGAATGATTAGGAGTTTGATGACAATTTACTTGAGCCAAACTAGATTATGATTGGCTCCTTGGACTTTGGCTAGGACTGCGACTTTGGTGAGGTCAAGGCTGCAATCCACAAACGATATCAAAGCACAAGATTATGCAAATGACAAGAAAAGCTTAATGCAACTGTTCTCCACTCCTCCCTTCTTAATAATGTTAAGCGATTCAAGTCAGATAACACTTACCGATGAATTTGGAGATCTGGATCTTGACTGGAATTTGCAAAAAAAATTAATAAACAAAACTCAATTCAATATCCACAATGATCCACAATCCAATATTCCACATCAAAGTTACCATAACCAAAGCGAATAAATTAATCCACCACAAATCTTGAGCAGCATCCAAGTGGAAAAGCAATTGAACCCAGTATCATACGTCTAGTCTCAGTAAGTGTTACAAATTCTATTGTCAGCAGCACATGATATCTTGTACCAATATAGGACAATAAGAATTCCTAAAGGGAAAGAATGGATCAAGTGATCAACCAGAACACAGCACAGGTTATGCTGTAGTTTATTGAATTGTAACACTGCTGATTTGCAATGGTTGGTACCAATGACATTTAGTTCACGGTGGTCCAGCTTTTAGATTTCAAATAATCCATCTACTGTCATCCAGTCTACAACAATCGCAGACCATGTCTTTAATCAATATATCATTACCGTCATCATTAGTTAACACATTAAGGTGTTTCACATGTGCTCATCAACAAAACAGTATTACCTCAAACCAAAAAGTTGGCGTTTGAGCACCACAGCCATCAAGATCCTAACATGCAGTTCCCAGGTCGCCGCAAAAGGCCTCATCCAAAAAAAAGAGTCAACCCTAATGAACATTGTATATTTAGTGGCCAAGCTGACGATCCACTTCAACATTGTACCCTCCACCTTTCTACATATGACGAGTTATGCTGATAAGTCTATGTTACAGCATTAGGCTTTATGAGAAGAACAAAGTGGAAGGCATACAATAAAAAGTTCAAGAAGTCCCCTCCAACTTGTACAAAAAAGAAAAAAAAAGCTGAAAAAATTTGAGACACAACTAGGAATATCATAATATTCTAGAAAAGCAAAACATGAAAGTTCAACCCAAGCGCAAAAGAAACTGAATGCAATATCATATGGATCCAGACAATCACATGAAATCAAAATTTAAGGCCATTGATAATTAAAAGTGAAATAAAGGGATTTCCATTATATACTTGTAACAACAGATGTTCCAATGAATTTTCATTTCCATCAAGATATAACGTGATAAAAAACTTAACAAGCAGAAATCCTACTGAAACAAGAGAATGGTGGAACGACAAGAGCAATTGCATAGAAGTCACCTATCACCTATATACAGATGTGTAAGGCAGATAAAAACTATAGAAGTAGAGACTTGATTGAAGCTCAAAAAGGGGTAAAATAACTAAATATGAAATCATCTAATTGTTATCATAGTCACCAGCTCATCTCAGTGACTACTACATCAACTGAGCCTCTATGGTGGGTAGTAAATCATCATACATGCTATTCTACATTAAACTAATTACCTAATACCTTGCGGACTCTGCTATTGGTATTAGACCCTATGAAATAAACTAGGTTTGCAAGTGTAGTAAACAAACTAAGTTTTCATCTCTCCTTGTTTGAGAACAGGGAGAAAGAATACTTGGTGGCTGAAAGATACTTTTAAAATACACTAAAAGATAGAGAAATAGCTGCATTCTGGCAGAGAGATACATGAGAAGCAAATCAAGCAAACATTCCTGACATGACAGGGACAAAAGTTGACACAAGTCGATTTTTTAACATGAGCAATGATGTAACCAACCATGAGTCAACAATAACAAATAGAATAATAAAACAACAAATCAAGCTTATTTCTCAACCAAAACTCATAGACGAAAGAGTATAAAAATTGAGTAAAAGTAGTAATAAAGATGACAGAATTCACCCAAATAAATCGTATTATTCCTGCTGGTGCAAGCCTTCTTGCACCAGAATACATTAGTGTTTTTTCTTTCCTGTTGGTGCATGACAACCGCAGCTACATAATATCCCACCCACCCCCTTAATGTTTTGGATTTCTCTTGCTGGAATCATCAAGTTGAACACAAATAATACCAGACAGGAAAGACAAAAAGTTTTGCCCCTATGAATTTTAGGCAGAATTATCAAGCCTTTAATTTTGATCCAACCATAGAAGTAAAACATTTCTCCATTTTAAATGAACCACATGATACTACCTATTGGGAAAGCTGATAGAAGTATATACTCCAAGAGAAACTCCCTAGCTACAATAACGGAGTAATACTCATTCGCTAATGACATTAACCAAACTCTAGTTTTACCTATTATGAAGAAGCATAAAAACTAAACTTTTAAGATTTCAACATTCAAAGCACAGAGCACAAAACTGCATATATGTATCAGACTTGGTAGCAACTGACCTTGAAAGAGACATTGAATGTCGGGAGTGTTTTGGTTTTGGAAACAAACTGCAAAAATTAACACTTAGCCAATTCTTCGAAGCTACCAAAAATATATACTGAATCATACTTCACCAATGCAACCAAAGTGAACCTTTCGCTCCTGTCACTATAGCTATGACTTCTGCTGTGGCTGCGGCTTCTGAGATATATGTACTGCAGCTGAGGCTTCTACAATAGTTCCTCCTTGAATCACGACTAGGACTTCCAGAATAACCTCGATCATATTCCCTCACCTAGACCAATCAGAGATGTACATTAACAAAAACAATTAGAAAAAAATTGAAAGCAGAATGTAGCCAAATACAATATCCACCCACCTGTATATATGCCAGAGAAAAGGCATTGCGGAATTCTGAGTCATCATGTTTCCTGATCTGTAAGAGAATACAAAGGTAAGGAAGTAAAACGACATTTTAGTACATGTTTCATGTTTGGATTAGCTTATTTTGTGATTAAAAAAAAAGCTTATCATTAACATCTGCATAGAGAACATTTGGATATAAACTCTCTTGATTTTAATTTAAACCAAGCATGTGCTTTGTCTGAATGATAGATTCTTATCACTATAAAGCCCTTAGGAGTGCCCATCCATACATCAATTGCATCAACTTCCTGATGAACCCAATACTAAAGCATTCTTATGTAAACCTTGGCTCTTCATGACCCAAGATCTTAATAATAGTGCAGAAACTGTATCTGTACTTTTAAAATTAAAGTATCTTAACCTAACTCTTACTTATAGATTAACACTGAGAAACATGAAGAAAGAAAAGTTTTCCCTGTTCTGCTTGTAGTGTTATTCTCATTCTCCTTTAATGAAAGGACTGAAAGCACAAGAGCCTATGCACTATTAATCATTTTGCAATCAAATAAAATTCCAAATTAGATCTTAATCCACTTACCCCCACACTCACGGAAGACTTGCGAAAAACATACATCACCAGCTTTACGCATGTGATCCTAATCATCAAAACTCATCAGCAAATATGGTTCATTAATTTTCAACCAATACAATGATTTCAATGTAAAATGTCATCAATCTGAAGCATGCATAATATATGAACCAAGCCATACTTTCAGGTCTTGCCATGAAGCAGCCGGAGGTAATCCAGTGACCAGAACTGCAAACAGAACAAAATAAGGTCAACCAAAAACATTCTCTTTTCAGGTTCAAATAGAAAGTAAAATGAAAAAGAATAAGAACTACTGCACAAAGATGCCAACTTAAACAACTTGTATCACTATATCAGAAAACAGTACATACCACGGTAGTCAGAACTTCTGAAAACTCCTCGGCTACCACTATAGCTACTGTAACGGTCTACTGATGATGAATATCCCCGCCCACCATGTGCAAGTTCAACCTACAGTAACAAATAGTGACCAGAAGTTCATAAGAACATTAGATAGTGTATCCCATTACCCATCGAGACAAATACAGAAGGGAATAAAGGGAAAATGTACTAACTCGTAACAGAAAACCATCAAAATTGTAACCATCTTGATATTGAATTGCATCTTCAGCATCATGAGCATCCTCAAACTGCATTTTAATATTGAATACATATAAGCAGAAGAAGGGATCTAAATACACGAGATCATAACGCCTTTGCTTTCTTAAAATGAAATATAGACATACCTCTACAAAAGCATAGCCTGGTGGTCTTGGAGGTATCTTCAAATCAATGTCAACCATAGGACCATACTACAATTAGACAGTGAAGAAAGCAATTAGAGAAATACAAATCCGGATCTCTTTGACTACGACTAGATTTCAAAAGAAATATAGTGTCTGTGGGTATTACCAAGAAAGTAAATGAAGGAGGAAAATAGAGCATGATAATTGACAGAACAATAAGGTTTCTTTCCTGCCTCTTGCTACCATCAATATGCTGCTAATGAAACCATAACATGCCCAAATGATAATAAACATGATGGAAACATAAAGTTTACATTTTTCACTATAAAAGTTAACAGTACATATAAAGGTATTTGTTGATTATCTTTGTATTTTGTGATAATGACTAGATTTGTAGTTTATTCACAACCCTTGATAGCTTTCCCAGTTACCATAGATAACTTGATTTGGTACTGTAGATAGGTTCCAGATTATTTCCCCATATTCCTAATCCCTATTTTTATATGGTTGTTTTCTTCTAATGTGTGTGAGCAACTGTGTATACAGACCTGTAATTCA
Source organism: Glycine tomentella (assembly GCA_007407185.1). NCBI lineage: Eukaryota > Viridiplantae > Streptophyta > Magnoliopsida > Fabales > Fabaceae > Glycine > Glycine tomentella. The sequence goes on along the minus strand of PYAF01002226.1, from coordinate 1,535,601 downwards.
ATCTTCAGAAATAATAATTCAATCATCACTTGAGTCAGTTCCTTACTTCATATTTATGCGTTGAATTACATATGTAGTAATACAAATGCATGATGAACACTAACAACTTAACATACGCCGAATGAGAAGTTGATTTGCTTGTTATAATCATGTGCATCATCTTGATTTGCCACCCCTAACGACTTAAATTGGAATATAGGATAAAAAATTTAACTATCTTTCAATCATACATTTCTATGTAATTAAAAATTAGAGTTCTACCATAAGTATTTTACAAATATGTCTAAAGCTACTTTTAATTAGTTAATATTGTAAAACATCTTTAGAAATGTGTCAAACTAGGCAATGTTATATCATACAAAAGAACGTTCATGGCTCCATTACAATAATTTGCACAGTATACGAACTGTAGAAGTACATTAGGGTTAGTCTAGTGGTAAAAAATTTAGATAGTTTACACAAAGTTATTGAGTTTAAAAAGTACTTTTGTAAACTGACTTTTAAAATATATATAATTTTTTTTCCACTCATATATCGTTCTTCAAAGTCAAATTATGTTCAAGATACAATTAGAGCCTAAATGTGAACACCTCTCCCAAATAAAATTTAAACATTGGTTCACCTTGCCACAAGAAATCACTTCCACTGGATTCAACTATCGTTGGCATATAATGCATTTAATTTTGATAAACTATTCTTTCAAAGTTTGTTTATATTACTAATCAATAAAAAATTATGTTAACTACAAAACTCAATAATCTCAATATATATGTAATTCATGATTATTGAATGAAAATATAAAAAATATTTACATTATATATATATATATATATGTATGTATGTGTGTGTTATAGTTAAATTGATGTATAGTATACGACAAATACACGCTCGATGAACTTTAAAATGATATAATTAATCAATTGTTTCACCAATTCACCTTACTTTATCACTCGTTATTCACTTATTGAAACATATGGTGAGAATCTTATGATATCAGCTAAAAGAAGTTTCTTATTGTAAATAACTAAGTGGATGCTTGAATATCAGGTGGAAAAGTATGTTTGAGATAAAAATGGTTTTGGAAAAGGATCAGAATACTTGTTTTTGCTTTTATTTTGTTTTTATCTGTTAAATTGTATCGAAACACTCATCATAATAATTTTAACTGGAAACTAAACATGTACCAAATTTCATCAACTGCAAACTGAACATGATGTAAATATAGGATTAGTTGGGTTTTTAGTCTTCTAAAATTTTAAATTTATGTTTTTCATCTTTATAAAAAAATATTTTAATCCCTCATTTATTATTATTCATTGATACTAATCCCTAAGAGGCTAAAAACAGGCCAAAATTAGTTCCTGAAAAGGATTAATATTGAAGAATAAAAATAAAAGATACTAAAAATGGTAAAAAAAATGAGTGATTAAAAACAAAACTCTAAAATTTCAGAGGGATTAGAAACATAATTATAATATTTTAAAAAATCACTTTGATTCAATTTTTTAAATCAGGAAATAATCCGCCATAATTATAAATATTAAAAGCTTAATCGTTTCATTCATTTATCATTTCAAAATAAAAATAAAAAAAATTGAGTCACGATATTTTTTCAAAGAATCAAATCAAGCAATCAAATTGATATACAATTTACTCACTTTTTTAAAGACCCATTTATGTTTTGAAATTGAAAATTAATGAAAAATGACTAAAATAAATATGTCGTACGATTAAAATCTTACGAGATGATTTGATATATTTTCCAAGGATTAAATTAAGTCAAGTAATTTTTTAGAGACTAAAGTGTTTAGTTTCGGAGAACAATAGTTAGAATCAAACTAGTTATAAACACATAAAACATTGAAATTGGAAACATTTGACCCAAAAAGAAAACATTACAACAGGTCATAATACGTAATTATGTATAATTCCTTCACAAGAAACATAATCAGCATTCAGCACACTTGCTTGGGGACGTTTGCAGTAAGGTGCCACAACGTCATCACCTGAGTGACCAACGTATGCAAGAACTAAACATTTAAAAAAAAATCATTTTTCTAAGGAAACAGGAAAATTTTATACACGCCACCCTACGTTACACCACTAGTGGAAGTGATAATGAAAAAACAAAACAAAAGAACGTGTAAGTTAACTGTTTTTAGTAATTGGTTTTGAAATAATATTTTATAAGAATACGTTATACGATTGTTTTAAAACCAGCCTTTGAACTTCCATTATTCCGAGGTATGGCAGTTTCTCATGAGAGTTCCATTACCATATACCTTGGCTCAATTCTTGCACAACAGTTTCCAATCACTCTTGCCATGGAGTAGAAGTAAAATTGTATACTCAATACACAGCATTTGCATGAGCGTCGTTATCAAACATAAATAGTTGACCCACTACAAATCAAACCACAGCTGCTTTAGTCCACTTGATTCATCACTTGAAATCACAACGCCCCAGTGTTTCTTCCAAAACCTGATTTCCCCAACTAGATATACCATCTTATTTTATGCCCACCGGGGCAAATAAACTAGAGGAAGCAAATGTCCATCACACCGGTGGCTATGGAAAAATCAATTCCAAGGCCAGCCAGAGTATATAGTCTGTCATAACAGGACAGACCCAAAGGCCTAAGTGCCAAAGCAATATGTAACATTTTTCAAAGCATACATAACTTTCCATAGTAATGGTAGTTTGCTTCACAGTGAGCAGGATACAAGTGTATTATCGATTTTGTGAAGGCATTCTGTCTGATCCGTGCCTTAAACGAAAGCTGCTGGACCTGGTAGCTGGGTCTGACCGGCTGGTGGCCTGGTGGTATGCTCTCCAACCTGAATCTCTATCAACATGACTCAATGATAACGAAAGCAAGTGATCTCTTTCCCAAGCATGGAAGTGATTTGGTAGATGATGATTTTCTTCTTGAAAATTGTGTCCTGATGAACTTGATGGGATAAGAAAGAAGCCACCACCTTGGTCTGGCGATGTGGCCATTGGGGCTAATTGAGCTGATCCATTATGACTACTGGATCTTCGGGTGCCAGAAGCGATAGGTGTCTGCATTGTGGTTGAATTAGGAAGTTGCTGTGGTTGATAGTACGCCTGAAGAGCCTGGACTCTATCACGGGCACGAGCATTGCTACCAGGATAAGGAGGGATCATTGAGGAAGCAACCGAGCTCCCCGCTCTGGCAGCAGAACTGCAGAAATTAATGCATTGAAAGTTGTACAACTGAAGAAATTAATACATTGAAAGTTGTAGCCCCAAAATGTGCATGGAATATCAATCATATGACCTGAGCATATTTCACTAGCCAGTGACGATTCTGCGATCCATCACTTTTCATCTTTTATAACCAAAAGTCAAGTGCATTTAATGTGATAAGCAGAGTATATATAGTGGATTAGCTCACTCACCAAATTAAATTTGAACAAGTATTACACTAATGCAAAAAAAAAAAAAAAAAATATTACTAAGGTATGTCAAATCTGAAGTGGTACCTGTGACCAACGAGGAAGGGATGCATAAAAGATCCTGATCTTGGTACATCCGAACCACCCCTGGCTGGCCTTTGACTACCAGGGGATACTGATGGCTGATCAGCAGCAACTAGACGACTACTTGCTGTAGAGAAAGGAGGGGAGTGGTGTTCCCAACTGTGATAATGAAGATCCAAAGCAGGAAATGTGTAGGAAGTTGGCATGTCACTGGCCACAGATGAGCCATTCCAATGGTTGAAGTTTGAAGCTTCTGATACAGTTCCACCAGAATTGGAGGAGGGTGGATGTATTGGTCCAAAGTAAGCAATATACGGGCAAGGATGACTGGCAGATGACACAGCTGTATTTTCAGCAAATATAGCATGTTGTCCCAATACATCATGATCTGCATCTCATCATTCCAGTTAATTAATAGTTTCAGTGCAATGTAAACATCAAGTTAAAGAAAATGGAGAAACTGATTAGCTAGAAAAGGGATCTCTTACATGCAGATGATGAAAATTCCCCTTCCCTGGAAAAATCAGGAACATAAATATTAGACGAATAAAAATCCTACCATTTCAGTGTGTGTGTGTGGAGAGAAGGGGGGGGGGGGGGGGGGGGGGGGGGGAGACATTGAAAGGTAAAATATAATTATTCTTCAACAGAAAATGCACAGTTAACTCATCCTAACCATCCTCGACCTGCATGTTGAGCAGGCAATAGTCAATCTTGGCAGGCAATATGATGGGTGGAAGGGGGTCTTTTGAGGGATGGTGAGGAAAGAGGTGAGCCACTATGGTGGAGTGATTTAGGGGATTGGTGAGGGAGATCAATGTCAGTTTTGGAAAAATGAGCGGCTTGGTGGGAGCTGTTTGGCGGACCTTTTTCCCCAGTTGTATGTCATTTCGGTACAGCAAGAGGAGGTTATAGGTGTGGTGGGTAGTTGGAATGATGAGAGATATGGTGTTGGGATTTAAAATGGAGGAGAAGAACTTTTCAATTGGAAAATACTCTCATCCTTGATTTACATAATTTGTTAAATGTTGTTCAGGTAAAGAGGAACGTCATGGATTCTTGGAGATGGAGGCATAATAATTCCAGATTGTACTCTACTAATTTGGCATACAAGTTGCTAATTTCTGCCGGGGTTGAGGAGCAAGTCAATGACACCTTTCCTTAATTGTGGAAGTTGAAGATACCAAATAAAGTGGCATTTATGGTGTGGAGGGCTTTCAGGAATCGTTTACCATCAAAGGACAATTTGAAGAAACACAATGTGATCAATGAGGAGGCTGAGCTGATGTGTGGTACATGTCAACATGATTTTGAATCAACTCCACATTTGTTTTTATCGTGCAAAGTGGCTAGGCAAATATGGATAAAATGTTATGCTTGGATATCCCCAACATTTTCCACTGTCCAACATGGAGATTTAGTGTGCCATCTCAAGCAATTCGCAGGTGTGGTTTCATGTAAGAAAGAAAGTGAGACGTGGCAAACTTTATGGTGTGCAGTAATTTTCTGCATAAGGAGGGCTAGAAATAACAAGATTTTCAACAATATTGAAGTGGACATTCTGAAATTAATGGAGGATATAAAATTTCAATCCTGGTCATGGCTATATCATCAACAACCAGGATATAATCATTCAATTGTGCTTCGGAGTGGCAATCCTGCGGCATTTATTGGAGGTGGGAAAGTGAAGCTGTGAAGGTGAGTGTGGGTGGGTTCTCGGGTTAGCTACAGGGGCATATGTCATGTTGGTTAAAAGTATATTCATGGGTAGTTCTAGAATATGTTGTAGGGATCTTTTTTATGGTCAGCTTTTGGAAGTTGAAGGTTATCTAGTATTTTAGTCATGTGTTGATTGAAATACAATATAACCTTTGTGGAAACTCTTTTTGTACTTGGTACGTCTGGTACCTCTCATTTATATATATAGCATTATTCTATTCCCCCTTTAACATGGCAAGCCGCAAGGAAAACCAACCTCATGGGTAAATCCCATTTTTACAGATCTAATTAGAGCACATTCATAGAGATAAGGAAAACTATTTTGTCGTTCAACAAAATATGATGTAACAACCTAGACACCAATATTAAATTCAACAACAAGTATGCAACAGGCCTTCATTTTGGCTGCAACTGCAATGACAAGAAACAAAGTGAAATATTGCCAAGAATATAAGAAATATGATCCAAACTTGAAAGAATAACTGGGCTTTCTGTTGGAGTTGGAAAAGAGTATTCATACTAAATTAGCCAATTACATTACTAAAGAAGAAGAAAAAGATGAAAGGAAGGGGGTATTTCAAGGTTCAGCATTCCAAAAGATTAGGGTGGTAGCAAGGCTGCCAAGGCATAGAACAAGGTGAAAAAACTGGACTAGAAAATAAGGTATAAGTATAATTATAATTTTTATTACTAAGAGAATCAATCTCTGCCCAGGTATCAATGATACAGAACAGATATGTTTTACAAAGAATTCTCACCCTTACTCTGTCATTTGAGAGATCTGGATTCTCCCACTTAATTTCCTTCTCACAATTCTCAACTGACTCTAGCTAACTCCTCCCCTTTTATTACCAAACAGAAGTATATATTCTGTTAACAGAAATGGAGAAGTAGTTATTCTGTTAACAGAAATGGGTTCTAATACCCTACTAATCATCTTATTCTTCCCGACCTAGACCCTAACAAAAGGCCCATCTTGTATCCATCCTTGATTTAAATTAAAATGCAATATGATATTAACCCATCAAAATTTACAAGGGTGAATATACACCTTTACTTGCTCACTGTAGAATCAATCTCATTTTAGAAGAGCTATTTCTCAAAGCAAACAAGACAGGCTCCTCTTTTTCTTTTTTGGGTTATACAGTAAGCACAGATGACAGACTCCATCACAAGTTAAAACTCAAATGCTGATAATGCTGTTTCACTAAACTTAAGCAGTTTCTACCAAAATTGGACAGATCCATTATGATTATGAAGACTCCCAAGTCTCTGGTATAGCTACTTGAGCAAAAGTCATATTCTGTATTTAAACAATTGGAAATAAAGAAGTTCCATGTAAACAAACACTTAAAGGAGCAACTAAGTATGTGTTTGTATATGCATCTATTATCCACATTTCATGTCAAATTCCCTAAAAAACGCAAAAACTAGTATCAGTTGCTTCAATTTTAATTCCCAATTCACAACCAAACACTTGTTAAGAAGCTAACTTTTAAATTTTTTACTAACGCTATTGCCTCAAAATTGTGATGCTCCTCAAGATTTCTCTTATTTATCAAAATGGTGGTTTTAAATATAGCCAGGACTTCAGAGTTCAGATTTACTAATACCATCTATAGCTTTAACCACATTTGACTTTAATCAACCTAATTAGGTTCCATATTAAAATTAAAACATTTTACTTCAATCAGGCTTATTAATAGCGGCGCTATTGCGGATTAGCGGTGCGGTGCGGCGGCCGACCACCACAGACCGCATCGCGACGGTGCATATGAAAAAGCGGCGATAGTGGCCGCTATCGCGGGTGCGGTTCGGGCGCAATAGTGGGTGTGGTGCGGCTGAAGAGAAATGTCGAGGAAGAGTGGAAGACGAAACGAAAGGTGGAGCCGTTGAGCTGATTTGGTATTTGCACCCCTGATTATTTTCTTCTCGCATCCGTAGTCGTAGAGTCAAAGAGGCAATAGTGAAGAGGAAGATAGGCACGTGACTAATAACTTTTATTGTGCAGAGTTAGATTTAAAAGAAACTCTCATCTTTATTGGGCAAGCGGTGCAAACATTTTTATGTTTTGGTTTGTTGGGCCTCAATTTGAGTCCAGTTTAGCTTCCATTTTTTTTTGTTTAAGCATAACATATAATGGAATAAACTAATAAGTATGACTTCAATGTATTTATTGGAAAGCGACCTTAATTATGGTCACCCTAGCCCACCTTAGTTGCAGCCTCTTTGGGGGTTGCCTAAATTGCAAGCCTCAAGGGTGGTGGATTAGTCCAAAGTCGACTAAAGAAATGGCTTAAATAGAGCTTATAAAGATTGGACAGTCTTCACCTTACAAGCCAATTTTTGGGGATTGACTTAAACCAAATTCTAAGATGGTATCAAAGTCTATCTTAGAACTATTGTTGGGTTACCTACACGCTACAGGCTGGTAGCCCTACACATGTGGGGAGTGTTGGAAAGCTGCCTTAATTGCGGTCAGACGTAGCACACTTTAGTTGCAGCCAATTTGGGGGCTTTCTTAATGGTGGGTTTGTCCCGCATCGACTAGAAATATGACTTCAATATAAAGCTCGGGCAGTCCTCGCCTTGCAAGCCAGTTTTGTGGGATTGATTTAGGCCCTAACACCAAATTCTGAGAGTAATGCTTCTCATTGCAACAACCATTTATAATATATGGTTAATGTGATATGTAAAAACATATATAATTAACAAAAGTCAAATAATGAATGGTTCAAGTCACACACACAACTGAAAGTGTCTTCAAACCAGTATTCCCAAAAATCCCAATTCATGTTATCTTTTAATGCACAAAAACGAAGTCTAGACACTATAAAGAACAAAAGAATACAGCAAATGACAAGTCCAAGTCTACGAATCAAAACAGATATTAATTTTTATGCATTAGGCTTACTCGAAGGATGATGGAAGTCGTGCCAGGTTACCAAAAGGGCACCAATGAACTCCAAAGGACTGCAGAAACCATGTACTTTAAAAAATTAGTCAAAATGGTGGGAAGAATATTATCTATCTACATAACAAAAAGGAACAAGAGATAACTCCAATTGAAACATGTAATACCAACCTTGAAAGTCAAAGTCCAACTACTAATACATAGGAAAACGAATTTCATCTAGATTTATCAACTTATAAATGCATTGGAGGGAAACAATGAACCAGCAGATATTAGTGGTACAGTAAGAGTTGCAGATTGAAAGACAAAAAGTAGAGGAATGGAAGGCACAAGGCAGATGGAGCTAAAATTCAGATCAGGTCAAATGTGATTGTGAAATAATATTGAGTAGTTTCCCCTTTTTCTTAAATCTAGATGATAACTTTACTTTTGCTCCTGTTCTATAATTCATACAATTTTAAGTAGCACATTGCTAAATGCCCTCCCAGTAAAACATTTCAGGAAAAAACCTTATTGATAAAACCAAGCAAAGAACAAGTATGCAATTTCTCTCTCTCTCTCTCTCTCTAACACATACACACATAAACACCTAATCAATAAAGGAATTATTTATCAAGGCTGTGTTCATAGGCAAGCATAAAATAAAACACAAACAAACCCTAAGTTAACAGGACTATTACCATCTCAGAGTAGCTAAGATCATAAAGATCTTCATCGTGAGTCCACTCATCCATGCTAAATTCAGGATATGACCGACAACCATTAGCATATAGCCATTGACCTTTCTCAATCTTCCGACAATTAGGGCACTGCATTGCTCCTTTTATGTTGAATGCTGAACCAATGCAATCTAAATATTGTAAAGTAATAAAAGCATAAGAATGTTAATATTCCATATATTGTTGCCAACAAGAAATCAGTGTATGCAGAAATTCATGACATCATTATTGCTTCTATATTCCACTTACTGGATTATTACTGCAATGTGTATGGAAAACGAGAGAGAATTTGTTTACAAAGTTTACATGTCAAGAGTGAATTTGTTTAATCATAGAAACACTTACACTCTTTTACTTGTCTTATGACAATGAGAACAAAATTGAAAATGTAGTCTTGAATTTTATTTTTAACTTTTGAGAAATCTTTAAACAGTAAGCACCTCCTTCAATCCACCAACGATGACAACAAAAGTGATTTTATTTCTAAAATTTTAATGGTGACCCCAAGGTTGTTAAAATCGAGATTTTACTTAGGATCGGAAGTGGTTGAAAATTCATAACTCAGATTATAAGATATTACATTCCAACCTAGAATATTTATATTTATATATAATACATATGCATAAAAAGTAACATAAATAAAACAATCTCTAAATTACTACAAAATATTAAACAAACTTAAATTAAAAATTCATAACCATCACATAAATTCAAATAATTAAATACATGATAATGGGAAGAAAAAACATTTTTATCAAAAAAAAATCCATACAGGCTGCTTAAAAGAGCTTATTTACAGTATTGAGAGAGCATGACTCTATCGGTCATAATCGATTAAATGCCTTAATAACCACAAGTTTAACACATCTTTTCAAAAAGAAAGACAATAATCTTTTCGGTAGCACAGCACATTTAGCACATCTTTTCAAAAACTTCTCCTAATTTCAAAAAGAAAAAGATGGAACAAAATAGAGAGAGATGAGTGACTGAGTGAGAGAGACCCAAGTCCCAAACGTGACACTTTTCTAAATAAGCATCTATTTAAGGACCAATTGAAAAATACTCCTCTAGCAAAAAGCATTATATTTTTAGATATAATACGAAAGGGTAATTCATTAATGTTGCTACATAACTGTCAGGGTGCTATGTCCAGTACTATTTGGACATTATCATAGACTTGTTTTATAATAACCAAGGCTATATAAATAAAAGAAAAAGAAAGAAAAGTTAAATTTTCAAAATTCTGTCGCAAAAGCTTTAGTGACAGAATTAGCGACAGAAATGGTCCTGACGCGGTTAGCGTGAGATTGGCGCGAGTAGCGCCACAGGTTCTACCAGTTGGCGCGATTAGCACAAGAACGGCACGGTTAGCGCCACAGGTTCTGCCAGTTGGCGCGATTAGCGCCAGAACGGCACGGTTAGCGCCACAAGTTCTTGGACACCCAAGCTTGGGGAAGTGGTCCACTAGTCTTCCTTGTCGTCTTAGAGGTAAGAAACTCGAGTTTTACCGTTTGATTTGTGAATTTGTCTTTCGGATGAATAGTGACCCTTTTGAGCTAGAGCTGAAATTAGGCTTGGATCCTTTAGAAAAGTATGTTTAGAATGTTGTTGTGATGAAGGATTAGTTTTCAAATGTTAGTCTCATGGACTTTGGTTTTTGGCTCTGAGAAAGGCATGTGTAACTAGTATGTTGGTTTATTGGTGATTGTTGAACATGCATGAGCCTTGTTGCTGGAGCTATATGTGCTCCGGAAGCTATATAAACGGTGTTTTTGTGTTGAAGAAGCCGTATAGCCATATTGTTCGTTGTTGAACTTTGGGCTTGTATAGCTTTGGATTGGTTAATTCTATAACCTTAAGATAGAGGACTTAGAGATTTATATGGAAAGGAATGACGCTTCCTTTCATTGTAACGGTTGAGAACCGTTGTTATGTGCTTTGTATGGTTGAATTGATGATTGATTGAGCTTGTATGCCTTGTATAGGGCGTGACACCACGGGTGTCAGTGGCATAGACCACCATTCTGAGGTTGAACTACAGAGCACAGCTTTGCTAGGTAAGTTCTTGGTTTCTTGGGAGTGTTTCCCACTGCTGTGTTCCACCACACTCTGAGGGAGTGATAGTTGCATTCGTGATGCATGTGCATTGAAATGGTTGTTGCATTTCTCATGATGATATGTATGCATAATTCTATGCTTGGTATGTATGGTTACCTGTTGAATAGATCTTCTGACCAGTTAGATAGATATGGACCTCCCTAGGAGAAGAGCGCACCTCCTAGTTTGGTTTGCTCACGTAAAGGGTGATGATGATCCCTTAAGACCAAGAGATAGGTGGTCCCGTCGCGGTTGAAGCCTATTTTCGGAGGTGCCATATACGTGCATCTATGCGTAAAGGGGTAGCTCCCGATGGGATGGCACGGGTGTGGGTTCCGGTCTCACACTGAGGACTGAGAGTCCTGATGCTGATGATGATGCATCGTGGCGGCGTAGTTCCGCAGTTATACATTAGAGCTAGATGATTAGCTGTGTATTGTTATGAGGGCCGGGAGGCCAGTGTTTGTGATGCCTTTGATGTTGTGTGTCATGAAAGTGAGCCAGGGTGGAGGAGATGTCTTCAAGGACTTTGAGCTTACTGAGATGTGTATCTCACCCCGTGTGAGGATTATGTTTTGCAGGAGACTCACCTGGCAGAGATGACGATTCCCAGGGCAGAAGGCCCCAGTAGGGACAGCTGTTGCAGCATTTTGCGAGCTGGGAGACTCATTTTGTTTATGTTGACATACCTTGTACCCCTGTAGAGGGAAGATATATGCGTGTGTGAATATATGGTGATTATGTTACGTTTGTACATGGACTGTATATTTTGTATGCCCTCGTGTGAGAAAGTGATCTTGGTGCTTATTCTTTGGTATAGACACTGTGAGTGTCAGTTGATGTATATACATACCTTTGTTTACCTCTTGATATATCTGTAGAGATATTGTTTATGCTTCTGCCACTATTTATATTGTTTTGGGTCTATGAGGTTGGATTATGTTGTTGAGTATTAAAGTGTACCATACATAATGAATCAAGAAATATGGTTTTTTTTTTTTTTGTAAATCATTTCTGCGGCTTTTTAATTAAAGTAATTATGCGCTTACCTGATTAAGTAATATGTTAATACACCGAATGCATACGGGGTGTTACATGTTTCATATAAACAATGGAGCCTATGCCCCTAAGTTCAACAAAATTGGATTTTCAGTACAATTGTCAAACTGCTTTTTTCACATAGGTCCTGAATAATAAACCAAGCGTTATCCATCCATTGGTTCTCTAATCTCTATTTTGTTGATCATATATTTGCAAAGACAAAATCCTTATTCTTAGTTTTAGAGGGGGAATGTTCATAAATTCATATCATATACAACATTCTATCGGCTGTTCAACTTAAAATTTATTATACCTCATAATTATAACCTTACTTGGTTTCACTGAAAAACAATGAAACCACACACTCTGAAGTTCCTCGCTGTTGACAATACCTATTAAAAACACCAATACATACTGCTAAACATGAGCAACTACATATATATTCAGAAATTCCACCAACAACATGGAAAGTTAGTCAAAATGTCACAATTTTTGTCGTTAAGCAATTCAACAAGACCAAGACAATGAAATCACAAACTCTGTAGTTCCTAACTGTTGACAAGACCTATTAAAAGCAGCCAATACATATGGCTAAACATGAGCAACTACATATATTATTCAGAAATTCCACCAACTATATGGAAAGTTAGTCAAAATGTCACAATTTTTGTCGTTAAGCAATTCAACAAGACCAAGACAATGAAACCACACAATCTGCAGTTCCTTACCATGGGCAAGACCTATTAAAAGCAGCCAATACATACTGCTAAACATGAGCAACTACATATATTATTCAGAAATTCCACCAACTATATGGAAAGTTAGCCAAAATGTCACAATTTTTGTCGTTAAGCAATTCAACAAGACCAAGACAATGAAATCACAAACTCCGGAGTTCCTAACCGTTGACAAGACCCATTAAAAGCAATCAATACATACCGTTAAACATAAGCAAACTACATATGTTATGCAGAAATTCCACCAAATTTATGGAAAGTTAGTCACAACTATTGTCGTTAAGCAATTCAACGAGACTGAGACAGTGTCGAACTTCTGCATAAATAAACATGATTTCCTACCAACTGCAAATATTGAAAACTGATCTAGATTTCCACAATTCAATCATAAAAGCTAATTTATCCGTACGTGCAACTACAATAAGCCTAATCACCCTCATCATTAACCGACAAACACAACAAATCAAAATTACAAAATCAGTTTGAAACTGATAGTTTCCAAAAGAAAAACAATATTATATCCAATCATCCACAATAATTGCCCCTTGAGGCTAGGTCACATTCACTAAATACACTTCAATTCTCCATTCAAAACAAACAATCAATCAAACGGGATCCCATAGCCTACAAAATTCTCTAGGCTTCAGAACCCCAACAAACACCAATGACCATATATATAATCGAGAATAAGAATAATCATACACAGTTGATATTCTATAATTCTTCTACCTGCATCAACCGATGGTAAAAATAATTACGAAACAAAAACTAAATTCCAGATCTCAATCGTTGCAGTTAAAACCGATTGAGGCATCGGGGTTCGAATGCATGAGCTGTATTATTCTAATTCCAGGACTATCTAAATTCAATTGTATATTTGCATGCAGTGTGTGTGAGATAGAGAGAGAAATTAAAGTTACCGAGATGAAATTGATGACCGCATTGAAGCTTAGACCAGGACCTATCCCCATTATCGGCAACAACCTCGAGGCAAATGGAACACGACACAGAACCGAAAGACTTTCCTCTTGCATCTCCGTCATCCACAAGCTTATCATTGTTATTCTTATTCTTATTGCTATTGTTATCCTCTTCTTCATCGTTACCGAGACCCATTAAAAAAACCCTAAAATCGGAACAAGAGAGAGAGGGAAGGAACGACGGCGTTTAATTGAAACGGTGTTGTCTGAGTTAGGAGAGGGATGGGAAAAACAAAGGAAAAAAGGGTGTAATCTGAGATCTGAAGTCTTTGGTTTGGTCTGCCTTGGGGATGAAGAAGATTGAATTTGTTTGGGATTTTTTTTTTATTATTTCCGTTTAATCCATTCGCGATCGTTGGATTCTTCCTCTGACTCCTCATAACTCTTGTCCAATCAACTTCACCGACGGTTGCGATTCATTGCCGGTGCGCTTCACCAGCCTTTGACTTCAAATTCTTTTTTTCCACCTATTTTATTTTAACTCTAATTGCTTGTTTAATGCTTGTCTTGCTGTATCTACTACCCTTTCTTGTCCGATTATGATTAAAAATAATGTGATATTTTATTTTTTATGTCAAAGTATGTTTATCTGTCATTTGTGGGTAAAGATGGAGTATATAAAAATAAATTTTTTATATTTTTATTGTTAAAAATAATTTTATAATTAGATTTTTTTATATTTTTAATTGAAATTTTATTTCATTGTATAATAAAATACATATAATTTTAAAATTATAATGATATATTAACATTATTTTTATTTATTCTAAAAAGCATTATTTTAAATTAATACAAAATAATGTTTTAAATATTATTATATTGACAAATAATGTGATAAGTTTTTTTTTTATTATGATATTATTGGTAAGGAATACTCATCAATTTTGTCTATGATTATGATAAATTATTTTTTAATAAAAAATTTAGGATTCATTTATATATGATAAAATAAAATAAGATATAGCAACATAGTATCGAAATGAAATAAGTTTTAATTTTATTCAATATTTAGTGCATACTTTTCATTTTTTAGAAAAATAAGGAAACTAACGTCTAACAAACTAATAAAGAAAAATATATTTTTTTAATTTAATATATGCTTAGTTTTTTGTTAATAGTAGATTATATATATAATTTTA
>PYAF01002226.1:1508833-1520652 GCA_007407185.1 Glycine tomentella | reverse complement strand
AAAAAAAAAAAAAAAAAAAAAAACCATACCTAAACTTTATCACAATTTATCCATTAACTACTCAAGTGTTTTAAATATAATTTTCCAGATTTACATCGATGAGAATACCGAACCTAACTTCAACAAAATATTCATTATCACATAAAATAAAGATATTAATTAGATATAGATCAGGATTAGCGATTAGCTTTGGTTATCAATAAATAAATTTTGATTTTGCTTATCAAGAAAAGAAAAGAAAAAGATAAAGGGCTAATGTTACATTCGCTCGTCCTATATCAATATCACCTTCAAAACTTATGAAGATTTCTAAATATATTGCGTTGGCAAACTTAATTGTCTTTCTCTAGCTTAATTTGAAATGCATTATTATCCAACAATAAGATAACAAAAGTAGTAAATTTAGTAGCATCGTGGGATTAGGATTTAGTTGAAAAATCAAGAACTATTATTGGCAATCTAAATACCAGGAACCCCACCTCATCCTATAAAAGCTCACTGCCTCTGTTCCTCTGAGCCTTCCAAACTCTTTAATCTCTCTGCTTTCTTGAATCAAACTAGATTCCTTTGTTCAGAGACAAAGAACAACAACAACATCTGTAACCATGCTTGTCTACCAAGATCTTCTTACAGGTATAATAGTTTTCATCTTCAGAACTTGTTCTTCTTTTGTGCAGTTTTGGATCTCGTAGGATTGATTGTTGTTTACTTATCAATGAATTTCGTGTTATGTTTTCATGCACATGTGTTAACTTTCATGTGACTACCGACTTTGGTTATAATTCCTCTTCTTTAGACTAATAATAGTATTTTGCAAGCAGATAAGCTATTTGTCCAGGTAAGATTTTTCTTGCTTCTGCTCTGCCACAAGAGTGATTTAAAATAATGGAGTTTGGAGGTTTTTAATTGTCTGTTTCTCCAGGTTAAATGCTTCTAGTTCAGTGGTCTAACCTTAGCTTTGAAGTTTTATCCAAATTTAGAATAGAAGTTTTTGGTTTTGCTTTGGAGAAATTATTTGGTAGTAGTGAACCATGACGTGTCCACGATCTACATGTATTTAAATTTTTAATTTACTAAAAAAAAATACTAAATTATATTTATATGTTATATGGAGATTAGTGAGACCTTCAGATCCGAACCACTTAATAATTTCTCGTATTTGTGACACAAGTATAAAATTATCTGATTTTGTCAACAATTGCTGCACTTGCTGTATTCATCGCTAAGGATGACTGGCCTAAGCCTAATGGCCTTAACTTGGTTGTGATTTTCAGTTGGTGTGGTTTCTACTTAGGGATTAAGATTTTTGCTTTTGTTGCTAGAGGATTGATCTCATGGTAATTTTCAAATGCTTGAACAGTTTAACTTATAAAGTTCGTTTTATTGATGATTTTTTAGGCGACGAGCTTCTCTCTGACTCATTCCCGTACAAGGAAACTGAGAATGGAATGCTGTGGGAAGTGGAAGGAAAGGTTGGTAATTATTTTTATAATTTGCAACCAATGTTTCTTTACATGCTTCATTTTCATGTCCACAAAACTATTTTTGTGTCATACGTGCCATGTCGCGCCTCAAATTTATTATGTGTAATGTGGCTTTTGGCAGTGGGTTGTTCAAGGAGCAGTGAATGTAGATATTGGTGCTAACCCTTCTGCAGAAGGTGGGGATGAGGACGAGGGAGTTGATGATCAAGTTGTCAAAGTAGTTGATATTGTCGACACTTTTAGGCTTCAGGTAATGATGGAGGGTTTCTTATTTCTAGTTAACCATGAGTTGATTTCTTCTAAAGAACAAATGACTTTATTTATTTTTATTTTTCAGGAACAACCACCCTTTGATAAGAAACAATTTATTACTTATATGAAGAGATATATTAAGTTGCTGACGGCCAAATTAGAGGGTGAGCAGCAAGAGTTGTTCAAGAAGCACATCGAGGGAGCAACTAAGTCCCTCCTATCAAAGCTCAAAGACCTCCAATTGTATGTGCTTTATCTTCTTTGGTTATACATTGTTTATTGTTTAGTCGTTTCCTTTATGCATAAATGATTTCTTATTGTGATCAATGTGGCAGTTTTGTGGGGGAGAGTATGCACGATGATGGAAGCCTTGTCTTTGCTTACTACAAGGAAGGTGCTACTGATCCAACTTTTATCTACTTTGCCTATGGATTGAAGGAAATCAAGTGCTGAGCACATGCAATGCAGGCCCCTTAGTTATCTTATCTGAGCTGAAAAACTCTTTCCTTAATTTTAGTTCTTGTGTTTTGGGTTTTGGTTATGTTATTAGGACTTAGGAGGTTGTTTCAAGAGTTTAATTTGTATGCGTTTTTATGTTGGTTGGTATGAGAGGAACATGTTATTATATAATAGTAATTTAAAAGAGTATCATGTGTTTTAGTTATGGCTCTGTGTTATATTGCCAATATAATTATGCTCTGGGTGATGTTCAAATCATTAAATATTTTCTCATATTTCATTTCCACAAATCACCTGTGATATTTAAACTGTAACCAAAATACATACATTCTCGTTATTAAGGAGGACGAGAAAGCTCGGGAAGTCTTGAAAGTGCTAAACCGGCTTAACAGGTTAATGCTGAGTTATTTTAATTTAAAATAAATAAATCCACCTGTCACATATCTAGTCCCGGTGTAACACGCTATGCTCATGGCAGTACCCAAAATGCAGATCAACATATGCAGATGTTGTTATGAGGGCAGTGCCAACAAAGACACCTTGAAGAAGCCAAGAAGGAGTAATCTGCATTCCATATGTTCCAACCACTCAATTGCATGTCTTAATTCTTAACTAAGGGCCTACTAAGACAACCTTCCCAACACCAAGTTACCAACTTGGGCATGATAGATAAATTATGAAAGTTTATATTTTATTACTTGAATAAATTAGGAATGTTCAGATTTTATTTGTAGAATTTATATTTTATTATTTGTCAAATACTGAGTCATGGGATTTACTTTCCTTTTATTTACGGGATTCTAATTCCCTATGTTTAAGGGATTTGTCTCCTATGTTTTCCTATTTAATTAAAATGTATTACTTATTATTTGAATTGATAAAGCAAAGATTTCTACAATCTCCTTATCTTTTTGTCATTTGCATGGAAATGCTTTCTTTGGCTAGTATGCATGTAGTTAACAATGGTTAGTGAAATAGTAGCAACTAGTCAATGTACATAGAAATCATCAAGCACGTGGATTAATTGATATGAGATTGTTTCAACACATCAGAAGTCTAGAGTTTGAGTCCTTGATATGCACCGCGTTAAATACTTGAAATGAGACTTTATCATCTATAATGATCCTATTGAACTCGAATAGAATTGTCTCCAATGAAAGAAATATATAATATAAACAAAAAAAAAAAAGTCAATGTATCTAGAGATGGTCCCCTTATTTCCCACCTTTGTTCGCTGATAATGTCCTTATTTTACCAAAAATACTGGTAATAGGCAAGACTGGTCTCTAGTAGCCTTGAAAATTTTAGAAAGGCTTCTGGTTTAAAAGCGAGCATAGCTAAATCGAGAGCTTTTTATTCTTCCGGGGTGCCCAGATTGAGAAGTGCACTAACTCTATTTCAATCCACCACACAAATTGCTTGAATAAATATTTTGGCTTCTCTATTATCAAGGGATGTGTGAAAAGATCAGACTTCAACTTCATTTTCATTGTTGAGAAGCTTCTCAAGAAATTAGCATCACGGAATATTGCTTTACAAATAAAGACGGGAGGGTTGCAATTGCGACATATAGCATCATTTGCATGCAAATCCGTAAGGCAAGGAACTTTATTTGGAAATGTAAAACAGTGATCGAGGGATAAATCTGGTTGCTTGGGAGAAGGTTGCTACGCCTGAGTCTCAAGGTGGGATAGGAATTCGTTGAGCAAAAGAAGCCAACCCATCTCCTATGGTAACGGTTAAAAATGAAAACTGCCAAAAATATCAACTTAACTATGTTAGTTTCAATTTGACGAAAAGGACCTAATTAATGCATTTTTAAAACAATTTGAGACCAAATTAAATCTTAAACTTAAGAATTAAATCGAATCTTTTAATATAATTTGAAGATCAAATTGATAATATAGTTTAGCTGCCTACATAGCTGCTCGATCTCTTGAGAACAACTTGAATCGATACATGTATAAAAAGTAAATAGTCCACAGGTTAAAATAAAATTCTGATCACAGCCTTAACACGTCTTGTTTGTTTATCATAGAGATTCGCAACCTGATCAACAAGATTTTAAATATAGCAAGCGGGTCAAATTTCTATTACCACTACAAAGTTGACGATCAGATTGTGTTTTTTATATAATAAAAAATATATCATGACTCTGGCAAGCCGAAGGTTATCACACGATTAAAGATTGCCGAAAAATAAGAAAAAGATAACAAATGTCAAGCATCCACTTAGGTTCTCCATTGGCTTGAAATGTCTCAATAGATCTTTGTAAACTGAAAAAATAGCCTGTTCCACAATCCAGCCTTATGCATAATAGTTCAGACTTGCTTTCTTCTTTGCTTGGACTTGAATAATACCTTCATTAAAGTCCTCGTGGTTTACCTACGTTTGGAACAAAAACAGATATCACAAACATTCCAACATCAGGTAAAATATATAAAACAATTGATATTTAACTTGTTGCATATCTTGGAAGAAAACAAACCTCGGTTGCATCACGGCGTAGAGCCAACATGCCAGCCTCAACACAGACAGCCTTCAGCTGTGCTCCATTGAAATCATCTGTGGACCGGGCAAGTTCTTCAAAGTTGACATCTGGGTGAACATTCATCTTCCTTGAATGAATCTAAAATATCAAAGTGAGAGTGGTCAGTAAATGTTTTGATTGAACAACGTGTCAGTAGATAAAGTTTGGAAGACACCAAACCTGTAGAATTCGAGCTCTTGCTTCTTCACTTGGGTGTGGAAACTCAATTTTACGATCCAAACGACCAGAACGCATAAGGGCAGGATCAAGAATATCTGCACGGTTAGTTGCTGCTATCACCTGCAATTTACAAGAAAAAATGAAAAAATGGCACTTCAATAACCTATAGCCTAACTGAACAAAAAATCCAGTTAATTTGGCGCCAACTTACAAATCTAGTCACTATTCAAGTTGTAATAAATAGAAGTTAAACTATTGGACCAGCCCCTAAACATAGGATTTAAAAATATATAAACTATTATGCTTTACCCAAAGAAAGCAAAATTCTTTGAAGCTTATATAATGTCAATCAGAAAAAACATATAGATAACAAGAATTAAAGACAAACCTTGATCCGGTCATCACTGCTAAAACCATCAAGCTGATTAAGCAATTCTAACATAGTTCGTTGTACCTCTCTGTCTCCACTTACTTCACTGCAATTAGCCACAAGATATATCAAAGTTGGAACCGTGACAATTTAACTAAGTAACACTCTGATCTCTCTACCTCAAAAGAGAAAGGAAAAAGTCAATTGCAAATGTATATCTAAATTTCTGCCAGCTAATACCTATCAAAACGCTTTGTACCAATTGCATCAATTTCATCTATAAAAATGATGCATGGTGACTTCTCTTTTGCTAGTTGAAAGGCATCACGGACAAGTTTTGCTCCATCTCCTATGAACATCTGTACAAAATTGCAGGTTAGATCATTATAATCCAAACCCAGTTAAGAGGCATGAATACAAACAAATAAGGTATAGTGTGCAAATGAAATAGAGGAAACAAGTCTTGACTATTTTAGATGTGTCAGATGATTCACTTTGCTATTTTTCCTATTTTGGTGCAGGTTTGTACTCAAAATATTAAAAAAAAGTAACATAAGTAATAATCCTTGCACAACCAACATAAACTGAAGAAAAATGATCAATATAACCCTACTTACTGACTATTCACGTGTATCAGGAAAAAAAAAGGGGGAAAGGTACAAAAATGTAACAATGGTATAATTAGTTTGTACAATCATGTAACAGTGGAATCCTTAGTCATGCTTAGCTATATATAATGGAGAAAAAGAAAAAACTAGAAATAAATTGTCATACCTGGACCAGTTGAGGGCCTGCCAATTTCAGAAAAGTGGCATTTGTCTGTGCTGCACAGGCACGGGCCATCAATGTTTTCCCAGTCCCCGGAGGTCCATATAACAGCACTCCCTTGGGAGGACGAACTCCTAACTTTTGGAATCGTTCCTTGTGGGTCATGGGCAAAACAATGGCTTCAACTAATTCTTGAATCTGTTGAGGAAGACCAAGTTATTGAAATGACCTGTGAGATTGCATTACCTAACCCAAACAAGGGCTTCAATAAATTAAGGCAAGAACCAAAGCTCACCTGCTTCTCTAATCCACCAATGTCATTGTAGTCCTCTGTTGGCTTTTCATCAACTTCCATGGCCTTAACTCTAGAATCATACTCAGAAGGCAAGGTATCCAAGATTAAGTAACTATCCTTGTTAACACCAACCAGATCACCAGGTTTTAACTTGTCAGGGTCAACAAGCCCAACAACAGGTAGAAAGATTGTCTGCAGTCAAAAGAAAACATAATTAAGCTCAAGATTAAAGAAATATGTACTATTGTACTGAGATCATCGTCCATGTCACCTGTCGAGTAGAAGTCTTTAGCACAACACACTTTCCCTTCCTTTGTGAGTCAAGATCAATATTGGCACCATCTTCTTCAGCTTCGTCTTCTGGGTTCATTTCCAATATCTAAATGCAAAAAGTTATCACGTCATAATCCAAGAACAATGTGGAAAAATCAAGAAACAACTTTTTTCCATCCATTCCACAAGATTCAGAATTCAAAGTCCAAAAATCCCCAATACAACATCCAAAACAGAGAAACAAACAATATAGCTACCTCAACGATGTTTCCAACGAGATAGGGCAACTGCTTATTGAGCTTAATCTTCTCCTGATTCTCCTTGATCTTGTCCTTGTACGATTCCAACTCCAAATTGGTCCTCTGCAACTCTTCCTTCAGCCAGCAAAAACAATACAATTAAAAATCAGAAACCCTAATGGCTAAGAAGACGGAAGCAGCAAAAAAAAAAAAAAAAAAAAAGATAGTGGAATTGATAGGAGTAGGGTTAGGGTTACAAAAGTAGAAGAAAAAACGAAAAGAATGTACCTTGAGGATGCGAATCTCGTTGTCGAGAAGACGAGAAGCTCTGACGACGTCGTCGGTGGTCATATTGGCAAGCTGGTCATCTTCGAAGTTGGCGTCCTCTACCATCGCGCTCGCCATGTCAATCCAATCGATTCAACAGTAACACTCACAAATTGGGGAAAGAAAGATAAAGAGACAAAGAACCAACTTTGCGCAATTTCAAGTGTTTTTATTTCTGTCCTTAAATTTTATCAAACCTAATTTCTAAAATTCGTTAAAATTAAATTCAACTTAACTCACTCACGTGTTGACTACTAGACACTACTGGTGCGATTCACGGAACGCACGAGTAAATTTGGAGGAAAATATTTTTAGATTATTTTAAAAAAATTTAATAACTTTATTAATTTTTATATTATTGAAAAAATAAATAAAATCAATTCGCATGTTTATAATTTATTCTCTACCAAAAACATGCTTATAATATAAAGCTTATTTATTAATTAGAAATAACAAAAGATAAATTAATGTGTTTTCAATACAACTACAAAATAAATTTTTCAATATTAATTTTCCAAAATCAAAGAAATATGTTTAAACAAATGAAACTACATAAAAAAATCAAATGAAAAATATAATAAAATTATTTTTATATGAAAAAACTCAAATTATTCAATTATAATCGATTTCATTAATTTAATCTCATAAAAAATAATAAAAACAAAATTAAATGAATGAAAAATATAAATTTAATAATATGTATTTTTTTACGTAATTAATAACTCGTACTTAAATGATTGAAGGTCAGTACTATAATACATGTCTTGTGCATTATGTGTAAGGTAATAATAAATAAATGTAATTTTAAAAATAATAATTGATAACTTAAAAAGACTAATAATAAACAAATATCATTTTATAAAAGTTAATTTGGCATTACAGCATTTTAGTTTTGTCTCTCATATTCAATTAATCTCTAACCGGTGCATTATATGTGGGATAATACTTTTTATTATTTAAAATAATTAATTTAATAATAATAATATAAATATAATTATATTAAAGTTAATTTGATATTACAATATTTTAGTTTAGCCTCTCATGTTCAATTGATCTCTAAGTACATTTTTTCTTCAAACAAAACAAAGCATGATCTTTCTTAAAGGACAACAACCACTTTACAAATATAGTTCGCCACACATGTTTTTTTTTTTTTATTCTATAATAACTAAATTTACGTATCGATAATCGACAATTGTTGTATAATAAATAAGTAGATAATACTGGTGCGATGCACACGAAAAATCTTAATTTTATTAGAATAATAATACTTAGTACGTGTATATAGGTAATACCTTTTATTATTTTTTTAAAATATTACCATGGTAAAAAAATGAGTGAATGAAAGAATTATAATTTCAATTTATGTATATTTAAATTTTAATGTGGTATCATAGTCATGATTTCTTCCATGAATAAGAGTTATTGTATTCTCCATGAAAAAATTATCTTCTCCTGTCATAAGAGTCTTTTTTCTTCACAGAAACTTACATTTTTTTTCACGTATCTATTTATATTTCACTTTTATTTCTCCTCCTTACCTTTTACCTTCTTTGATTTTTCTACAAATTATGATTATTATTATTATGAACTCCATATTGGTGTTAGATAAGTGTTTTGAAGAAGCAATTGACAAGTTGAATATAACATATATTCATGCACCAACTTGAGGGGGAGTGTTGAAAGGAAATTTTTGAATTTAAAATATTGTTATTCTAGATAGGAATACAAGCTCCTTAAATTTAAAGAGATTGTTAGCATTTTGTTTAGACATTGTTATTTATCCGTATCTGATTTTTAAAATATTGTTATTTTAGATGAATGAAAATGTTATTTATCTGTATCTAATTTATCTAATTTTTAACACATGTTAAAATTCAATACCATGATAAATCACTGTTTTCATTCTACTTCTTCCTCTTAAATGAGGTTTATTTATACAAGTGGATATAACAAATATCCTATAATAATATCCTATCTAAATAAAATGCTAACAACCACTTTAAATTTAAATAGCTTGTATTCCTATCTAAAATAACAATATTTTAAATTCAAAAACTTTCTTTCAACACTCTCCCTCAAGTTGATGCATGAATATCGGTCATGACCAACTTGCTAATTGTTTCTTCAAACACTTTTTCAAAAAATAACTTTGATCAGCAATAAGTTCAGGAGGTGCTTCAGGATAGTCCAGAGTAGGTTCTTCGATTATGTGATGTAGAAAGAGAATTGAGATACGAGATGAGATTCAGAACAATCACATGTTCAAGTCAATAGACTTCAGGGCTGGTTTGTGAAGGATTTGGAACAGTGCAACTGACTTCACATCAATGGCCTTCAAATGGAATACATGCATGGAGAATTGAGATACAATAAGGGATTCAGAACAATCACATGTTTAAGTCAATAAAATTCAGGATTGGTCTGTGAAGGATTCAGAATAGTGTAATAAGCTTCACATCAATGACTTTCAAATGGAATACGTGCATCGAAGCTTCAAAACCAAGGTATAAGAAAGATTCAAAACGGATTTATGTTGTGCCGTTTGTGTTATTTTCGAGAAGAAGATTAAGATACAGGAAGAGATTCATGCCAAGACTAAAGATGTGAAGGTTATGTGAGGTAAAAATGAAGTTCATGATAATAATAATCATAATTTGTAGAGGAATCAAAGAATGTGAAGATTAAAGAAAATAAATAAAAATGAAATATAGGTATTGATAGGGGAAGAAAAAAAGACATGTAAGTCTGAGAATGTGAAGAAGAAAGACTTTTATGACAATGGAAGATAATTTTTTTCATAGAGGATACCATGACTCTCATTCATAGAGGGAATCATGGCTATGATACCATGTTAAAAATCAAATATGGATAAATAACTATTTTCATTCTACTTATTCCTCTTGAACGATCACATTTGTTTATACAAGTGGATATAACAAATATTTCATAATAATAGGAAAGAATAACAATTTTATCATATCTAAGTAAAATATTAACAATCAATTTAAATTTAAAAAAATTATATTTTTATCTAAAATAATAATATTTTAAATTCAAAAACTTTTTTTCAAATATTACATGTATTTGAGCATTAAGTGTGAGGTAATACCTTTTATTATTTCAAAAAATTTAACTGGAAACTTAAAAAGAATAATAAATTAATTTGACATACAATATTTTAATTTTGTCATTCATATTCAATTAACCTCTAACTTGTACATTATGTGTGGGGGTAATACTTTTTTATTATTTTAAAATTTTAATTTAATAGTAAATAAATATAAATATAAGTATAAATTTATTAAAACTAAATTGACATTACAACATTTTAGTTTAACCTCTCATGTTCAATTAACTTCTAAGTAATTTTTTTCTTCAAACAAAAAAAAAACATCACCATTATTGAAAGACAATAACCACTTTACAAATAGTTCGCGGCACATGAGAAATCTTAATTTTATTATAACTAAATACAAGAATTTGAAATGCATATTAAAGAATAGTAAATAAATAAATTTTAATTCATAAAATGCATGATTAAATTAATTAAAATAATTATAATCATAAAAAAGTTATAAACTAAACACCAGGGCTTGGTATTAGACCACATGCCAACTCCTTATTTAT
This sequence comes from Glycine tomentella, assembly GCA_007407185.1. Taxonomy (NCBI): domain Eukaryota; kingdom Viridiplantae; phylum Streptophyta; class Magnoliopsida; order Fabales; family Fabaceae; genus Glycine; species Glycine tomentella. The sequence continues at coordinate 1,509,845 of PYAF01002226.1, read as the reverse complement.
TATTTTCTTTATTGAATACAATTAATTTTTTTTGTATTTACCCATAAGTAAACATAAGAAGATGAGTGCAATGAATGAATAGTGCATGAATGATCGAAGAGGAAGAATATATATCGATTGTAATTACCCTGATTAAATTGAAACAATATGATTAATTTAATTTATTTACTTTAAAATAATGTTAATTACTTCAATTAACACGTTAATCATAATTATCTCAATTATGATTTCTTTAATATCAATTAAAGAGAATTGAGACAATCAACCATACGTTTCATAATATGAATTTGATTTATCAAATAATATTAGAATTTAATATGGGTTTTTGGTCATATATATTTTTATAACAATTTGTTTGAAAATGTCAAAAAAGGATATCATACTTTTTTAACAATATAATTTTATTTAAGAATATTAAAATGAAAAATACTGGTAAGATTTTATCTTTTAAAATATTAATGAATTATTTTTTTATAATATTAACTTGTTATATTTTCAAAGTTTAGCAACTTATTATAATGTTATTATGATATGTATAATATGTCAATATTGATTGGTTGATAGATATGATTAAAAGTATTCTTCTTTCTTTTTATCTAAATGTTAAACTTTGCAAAAAGAAATGTGACCTATTTTAATGGATGTTTGACATGTGTACTAACAAACACAATTAGGACCTCGTTTTATGTAATATAAGTTGAATTATAATTTTAGTCCCTTTATAATTTTAAATTTATAATTTTGATCATCTTATTTTAATTCAAGACATTTAGTTTTCATATTTTTTAAAATAAATAATTTTGATCATTTGATCATTAACATTATTTTATGTATCATTAGTTACGAGTTATTAATTTTTTATCAAATTATCAAAATTTGTTCATAGACAAAATCATAAAGCACTAAGACATTTGGTTTGTTTAGTTAGTTACATTAAAATATATTTTATATGTACCATTAATCAAGAATTATTAACTTTTAAAAATTATCAAAATTATAAATTAAAAAATAT
>PYAF01002226.1:1467521-1508733 GCA_007407185.1 Glycine tomentella | reverse complement strand
AACTCTTGACTAATGATACATAAAAAATAATGTTAATGTATTTAACTAAACAAAATAAATATGTTAAATGATTTATTTTTATTTAATTAAATGTTTTGATATTGAAATATGGAGATCAAAATCATGAATTTAATATTATAAGAGATCAAAATTGTAATTTAACCTATAATATATTGATTAATTGACATGAGTTGAAAATATTCAAAATTCAATTTTATAGTAATTTTAAACTTTCAAAAAGTGGAACCTATTGACCTATTTTAACCAATATTTAACACGTTTACTGTTAGATACATAGTTAGTAACTTTATTTTATATAATATATTGATTTGGATAAAATTAGTGACGAAATGGTGAAACTTATGTATAATTCTGAATCCATTATATAATATAAAAGATTAATGGTGTACACAAAAATCCATTATCGTCCAGCGGTTAGGATATAATATAAAAGAAATAGTAGAACTTATGTATAATTCTATATCTATTAAATGTAATAAAATATTAATGGTATAGTCAAAAATCCATTGTCGTCCAGCGGTTAGGATATCTGGCTTTCACCCAGGAGACCCGGTTCGATTCCCGGCAATGGAAATATATATTTTACCATTTATTTTTATAATAATAATAGGCTACTTATATTATATATATTTATTCTTTACTCTCGCACACATTAAATAATTTTTCAAAAATGCTTTTTTTTTTTTTTTTTTTTTGTTGTTGACGATTCAAAATGCTTGTCTCAAAAAAATGACATCTTGTTTATCTCTATTTAAAGAAATCAAATATTGTTGGAAGCGATATCTTAATTTCATTTTGATTACTTCAAACAGAGTAAAGTGATAATACTGAAAGTTGATCAAACATTCAAACTTTATTTGCAATGACATTTTATTTATTTTCTTCATGTTTGATCAAATACTAAAGATCATACTATAAAATTTGCAGTGAGAAAAAATCACCAAACTTTGCATGCATTGAATTGATAAAACGACACCACATCACATGTACTGTGTGCTTAAGCTATCATCTCGGTTATATTAGATAGATACTACTAATAAATGAGAAATTCTGGATTTAAAGCCTGTTCCAAGAAGTATTGAATAGTTACGTAGTAATAAAGCCTAAACTAGATAAATTGCTAAATTTTTTGTTATTGTTTACCATATTAAAGAGCATAAGATGTTTCAAATTCAAAGGTGTAAATAAAATTGTTTACTCCAGGAAAAAGAGCATAAGAGAAGGACAAAGAGAAAGGCATTCAAATTGACATTAGGAGCTAATAATAGAAATTCAGTACGGAAAAAGAGAAAGTAAAATAACAAAATACTTCCAAATGTTTATGAGAAATCTGACTAAGGAATTGCATCATGTGTTTCTATTCAACTCTAATTACAATGACAAGAAAAGTTTGAACCCAAAAGAAAATCATAAAATGTTGTCAATAAATAAGTTAGTCCTAGAAAAAATAGCAAAGTAAAAGAAAATAGTAACAAGAAAAAAATCAAGAAAAAAAATAAATAAAGTAACATGGGAAAAGAAAACAACAGCTAGGATTGTCATTCCAAATGATGTAAAAATGCAACAAAGAAAAAACAAATTTGACTAACCTCCTTTGCATTTTGCACGAATAAGAACATCACTCGTAGGCATCAACCCAGATGACGAAACACAAGGCTGCTGAATCATGGTTGCAACAGTTATCAACATGATAATTTCACATCTGTTAAGGATTCAAGGACAAAAACCACAAACTTAGATCTTAACAACATGGACAACACTGTACCTTTCACATATGCTTATGAAGCAAAATCCAAAGACTTAGAGATATATTCAGATATATGTGAAGAAGAGAATGGGCAAAACTTGGCAAGGGTTAAAGATTCAGGATTTGAAACGATTCTGAGAGGGAAGGAAAAACTTATTATCCACTTGGCCTTATTTGAATATAACTTATTTAGATAAAGACTGAAGTTATATCCCAACATGCTAGGTGATGTGAGAATAAAATGTGAATTCTGCTTCATTACTTACATAAGTGAATGAAGCTACAAGACCAAGGTTAGGTGTATATATGTCTATGTTGCTGTTGGAATCTTACAATTAACCGTGGTCATACTCACATCCTTATTCTTCTCATTTTCTGTTGGGTCAAAACAAACCCTCAAATCAAATGCGGAAGCGAAACAAAAATATAAGAGGAGAGAGATAGAGAAGAACACAATCAATTTGTTTAACGTGGGAAAACTTTCTCAATGTAAAGAAGTAAAAACCCACGTGACACTAATCTAGAATCAAACTTCCACTATAACAATAATAGGTTACAAGAGTCAAACTTCCCTAGCCTTTCACTAGAGATCAAACTACACCAAGGTGGTGGTTCACACAACCTCTCTAACAATGGTGAAAATCAAACTCCCTAGAGTGTTACACTTGAACTCTCTCTAAAGATCTTTCAAATGCAAAGCACAAGACTTGTTCAAATGTGGTCTCAAGAATGTCACTTGAGGCGTCAATTTCAATCTATCAATTCTCTCTAATTGACCTAACCTGCCTCCACCCTCAACTAATATATTTATAGTGGTGGATTAGGTTTAGGATTTTAGAACCCTCAATTGGGTCTAGGCCAGCATTGGAGGAGTAAGCCCAACCCAACAATTTTCCCCCTACGAATTTAATGTGTTGGCTTCAACAGCAACCCGGCACTTGTCGGCACCTGCCAACAACCCGGCATTTTCAATGCGACGGGTTCAACAACCCGACACCTTCACAACAATCTTCAAATTTCCTTGCTGGTACCGGCTTAGTCATCATGTCAGATCAATTCTGGTCGATGTGCAGTTTGCTAAGTGCGAGCTGTCCATCCTCCACCACATTCCGGATTCAGTGATATCTCACATCAATATGCTTAGTGCGGGAGTGATAGGTTGAGTTCTTCGCAAGACTAATTGCGCTTTGGTTGTCAACATCAGCTCATACTTGTCTTGATCATGGTCGAGTTCAGAGAGAAACTTCTTCATCCACAACATTTCTTTGCAAGTTTCAGTTGCGGCTATGTACTCGACCTCGGTTGTCGAAAGTGTCACACACTTTTGCAATCTTGATTGTTAGGAGATAGCTCCTCCTGCAAGTGTCATCAAATATCCCATCGTTGACTTACTTGAGTCGAAATCTCCCCCTAAATCGACATCCGAGTAGCCTTGCAACTCGGCTTTACCTTCTCCAAATCGGAGGCATAAATCAGTTGTACCTCGAAAGTACCTGAAGATCCACTTCACTGCTTCCCAGTGCTCTTTGCCGAGGTTCGATAGATACCGGCTCATCATTCCAACTGCATACGCCAAGTCGGGTCTAGTGCAAACCATTGCATACATCATGCTTCCGACGGCTAATTGGTACGAGATCTTCATCATCTCATATTGATCTTCATCAGACCTCAGACACTGCCTTTTATTCAGCTTCATGTGCCCGGCTAGGGGGTGCTAACTGTTTTGGCTTTGTCCATGCTGAATCTCTTCAAAATCTTCTCAACATACTTTTCTTGATTTAGCCACAGTAGCTTCTTCTTTCTATCCCGGATTATCTTCATTCTGAGAATATGCTTGCAGGACCGAGGTCCTTCATCGCGAAGGATGAGCTCAACGCCTTCTTCAAGGCAACAATCTTTTCTTTGCTTTGTCCTACAATCAACATGTCGTCAACATATAACAACAAAATCAGAAAGTCTTCATTCTAATACATCTTCACAAATATGCAGTGGTCAGCTTCAGTCTTCATGAACTTGTGATCAGTCATGAAAGAATCAAATTTCTTGTACCACTGCCAAGGTGCTTGTTTCAAGTCATAGAGACTCTTCTTCAACCGGCATACCATGTCTTCGCATCCCGGAGCTCGGAACCCTTCAGGTTGTTCTATATAGATCTCTTCTTCAAGATCTTTTGAAGAAATGCGGTCATCAAGTCCATTTGCTCTACCTTAAGGTCCATTGAAGCCGTCATGGCTAACACAGTTCGGACCGAGGTCATCTGCACAACAGGAGAGAATATCTCCTCAAAATCAATCCCCTTCTGTAGAGTCCTGCAATTTAGCTTCTTGTGTCCTACCTTCACACAGTAGAAACACTTTAAATCATACTTTGGTTAAGCTCAGCCTTTGGACTTATCATGTCCACTTCGACTCCGGCTCTTGCTTCTACCACGGATCTTCTGTTCTCATCAACGTTTGTCTCAGACGTGCTGGTTACACCTCGTTCTCTTCTCCTGGCTTCTTCATTCAGGAGGCTGTCAGTCACGACATCCATCATCAATTTTTCTTCAGGAGCCGAATTGCTCAATGTCACTACCAGAGTATCCCATATTTTTGGCAGCGAACTCAGCAACAATAAAGCTTGCATCTCGTCACCAATCTTCATATTGGCTTTGGACAACTGATTCACAATACCTTTATAGGTGTTGAGGTGTTCAATCATGCTTATGTCGTCCTTGTATTCCAGCTTCACAAGTCGGCGAACCAGGTGTGCTTTGTTCCTGGGAGTCTTCTTCTGAATCATGGATTTCAACTTGTTCCACAATTCATATGCATTCGTAAACTCGGACACGTGCTCAAAGAGACTTCTGTCAATGTATTTCCTAATCGTGACAACCGCCTTATGACTCAGGATGTCCCACTCCTTGTCGATTTTGCTAGTCGGTCTCTCGTCAAGGACAATGGGCTCATATAAATCTTTGCAGTAGAGATGATCTTCCATCATCGGTCTCCAATAACTGAAGTTGTCTGCGGTCAGCTTGAACATATCTCCGTCATGAGTTATGCCACTGGTCTCCATCTCGTCTCCTTCAGAACCCTCGAACCTGGACTCTGATACCACTTTTGGGTCAAAACTGACCCTCAAATCAAATGCAAAAGCAGAACAAAAATGTAAGAGGAGAGAGATAGAGAAGAACACAATTAATTTGTTTAACGTAAGAAAACCTTCTCAATGTGAAGAAGTAAAAACCCATGGGACACTAATCCAGAATCGTTTTTCATTATAACAATAATGGGTTACAAGAGTCAAACTTCCCTAGCTTTTCACTAAAGATCAAAATACACCAAGGTGGTGGTTCACACAACCTCTCCAACAATGGTGAAAATCAAACTCCTTAAAGTGTTACACTCGAACTCTCTAGAGATCTCTCAAATGCAAAACACAAGGCTTGCTCAAATGTGCTCTCAAGAATGTCACTTGAGGCGTCAATTTCAATATGTCAATTCTCTCTAATTGACCTAACCTGCTTTCACCTTCAACTAATGTATTTATAGTGGTGGATTAGGTTTAGGATTTTAGAATCCTTAATTGAGCCTGGGCCAGCATTGGAGGAGTAAGCTTAACCCAACATTTTCTTTGTTCCAATGACATTCCACAATTGTCTCATTATATTAATAACCTCACTAATAAAAGATAATTAGATAAACAAAAATACAGTCATGTGATGTTTAATTTTATCGAAAAGGAAAACCTCATTTTCTTAAATGCGTCATAAATGGCAAAACCTTTAGTCTCCATTCCTACCGGAATGCAAAAAATTTAAAATGCATAAGGTAAGAGAGGGGGAAAAGAAGGAGGCAAGCACTGGAAGGAGGAAAATAAGGTAGTATTAAACAATAGACACATCTAAAAGACACCAAGACACATGTTCATATACCAAATAATAAACATATCACATGAACTCCAAGCTCGAAGGGATTCAAAGCTTTGATTAATTCTGGAAAGACAGTACACGAGAGCATGCGCCCAGGCGCGCGCCCGGGGGACTCAAATCGGAACTTCTACAATCATATCGCAACAGATACAGCAGTTTAATTACTCATTGTTAATTTGGTCCTTCTAGGAATTAAGATTGCGCCACATGTAACTATACTAAGGATGGAATTAATGTGTTGGATGCCTTGCATGATAAGAATGCAATTTTATATTTTTATCCGTAAAAATTAAAGATAGAGATATGAGAGATTTATAATAACTCATGTAATTTATTCAACTGAACTAGATTTCTCGTATTTATAAATTATGCAAGTTTGATTTGTTAAATTTTGAGATTGCTGTTATTTTTTTTTCTTTCTAGATTCTTTTGTTGTTTTGCTACTAGTCAGCAGGTGTTTATATATTGGTTGCACTTCTTCGCCAACGCCTCTTATATATAATATTGTGATATATTTCTTTTAGTTATAAAAAATGTTATATATTAAATTTATTGCATATGTTTTTTTAGAAGAAATTTATTGCATAATGTTATGCGTGTGACTTTAAAATTTCTTTACTAAATCATTTTTTTTTTGCTCCATTAAGTCAAAATTTGGTCACCCCTTCATATGGTCAAAGTTAATTTGATTTATAAATTTCATGGAGGGCGTGAAGGTATAGGAGTAAAGAGAAGAAATAAACTAGAAATTTAACAGTTTTTTTAGTTTTTAGGGTATATTAGAAAAATCCTCTAAAAAAAAGGTTATTTTAGAAAAATAAATATAAAAGTAGTTAAAGAGAAGTGACAATAGGCATTTCCTCTATATCTGTTTGAACTCATTGCTAGAGCCTAGGGACGAGCAAAAGGTTTTCAGATATTGAAAACATATAAGTAGCAGGAGAGGAATCAGAAAATAGCACCCGCGTCTTTGGGCAAGCAACTAGGATTTGATTCCCTTGAAGAAGAGAAAAGATTGGTACAAAAATAAAACAAACTGTTCACAACAACTAAGCCTCTACCTAACATATCAAACAAACGAATCCCAGAAAGTGAATTACACAGCTAATTCCAAAATGTGTCAATATTATATGAATACATGATGACCCAAGGCCAATGATTTGGTAAGGCAAGTAATAAAAATTATCGAATTATTAGCCCGCCATATTAACAATTTCAGAGCTTTAGTCTGGTCCCCCATTTCCATGACCGATAGAATCTCACCTCTTAGATGATTTCCCGAAAGTAAATAAATAGAAAGCCAATCGAAACCTAACTACCTGCTTGGCATTTTTGAAAAAAAAATACCTTAATAATTTGTGGGGCCTTAATGTACATCTAAACCTATGGTTGGCCAAGCTGGGCACTCTTACCTTTAAATTTTGGTCTGCATTAGAATTTGTGATATGATGGAACCCGTCATTAGCAAGTAACCAACAGCTAAGTATGGAAAAGGCGGGGATGTAACGACTTTAATTACCAAATGAAAATAAGGATAAACTTAAATCCACTTATATACCCTTTTTATCCCACCAAAAAAATAAAATTTATGATTTATCTATTCTTCTGCATTTATTTTTACCAATGACTATATCTATCTGTATATATACTCTTCCAGCTTCTTTTCTTTACTCTGATTTTTTATTCTGTTCAGTCCTATCTTCTCCATTTGATTGGTATCATTGGTTACTACTTGCTAGACTAAACCTTAGCTGTAATTCAGTTTTATTTAGTGTGTGTTTGGTTTTTCCTTAATAGATCTTGGAGTCAACGTAACTAATTTTTCCTTTCCCGGTTTCTTTTTCGTAATATGTGTAATGACTTTTCATTGAATAATACCCAAACATACCCTTAATCAATCCTTTAGAAAACAGAAGAACCGAAGGAACCCCACATTGGCAAATACGACGAAATAGAAAAACGAAATTCTATCTAAGAGTTCCTGAACTTTCCTGGAAAAGCAAACTAGCAGAACCTTGTTTTTGTCACGCGATACAAAGAATTGAAATAAATTACCGAAAACTAAATATGTTTAGTCCGAATGCTCAACCCAAATAGGCCTAACAAACTTAACAATCCCTCATAACATAGTAACACATTTCATGGTGTTAAAAAAGATTACTCACTTGTACATTTTTCACCCACATACTCATTCCCTCTTTCATATTTAACTTGTCGGTTCGTTTTTCACTTCACTATTTCACTCCCACCTTTAATTTTGAAATAAAAGTTACCTCAAACCAAAAAAATCACAAATCCTCGTGACATTCAAAGTTCAAACCCAGCAAGCACCACTTTATTTTAGCATGCAAAACAAAGCACGAAGCTTTAGCTCCGCGCAGCAAAGCATTAACAAAAAGCAACAGGAAACTAATTTAATTTATGAAATCCCGGAATCTTCCAATCCCAATTTCCCACTTGGTTTGAATAGAAAAAGTGGAAAACCCAAATTCTTTTGATTAATAAAGCTACCCAAAAAAAAGAAAAGAAAAGAAATTCACATCATATGAGGGACTGAGATTTCAAGAATCGAAGACGAGAACATTAATGAGTCGCTGATACCATTCACCAATACACGGACACAGCCTCTGTCTTTTCCTCAACCACTCAGATTCAGAATCTGACTACCCCAGAGCTTCACAGAATGGCCAAAACCAAAGTAGTAGTAAAAAGGGAAGCAAAAAAAAAAAAAACACTTTTTTCTTCTTCTTACAGAAACATTCAAATCCAAATAAACAACAGCAATCCGAAATGGATTACCACAAATGTTCGTGAATAATAATAGTAACAATTTTATATAACAACAACAACAAAACACATTGCAATTCACATCCAATTTTTTTTAAAAATTAAATTAAAAAAAAAATCAGCTTCTGCACCTCGTAATGGCGCTGCAACCGCGGCTGTAAGGGTTGGCCTGGGCCCCGGGTCTGCAATTGTAGTAGGAAGCGCCGCGGCGAGAGCAGGGGACAGTGTTCCTCTGCAGCGCACCGTAGCTGATGTACTTGTTGGTGGCTAAGATGCGCCGGTTGATCTCCGAGTCCAATTCGTACTCTTCCCCTCCCAGGCACTCAGCAATGGACCCTTTGCACGTGGAAGCCCATCCCATTCCCAAGTGGTGGTCCCCGCCACCGCCCACGGCTGTCGGCCACCGACTCATCGCCACCAATACGGTGGCGGCGCAGATCAACATCATAGCTAAGGAACACGACTTCGCCATTGCTCAGACCTCAATTCGGAAACGTCTTGTTGTTGTTGTTTTTCTTTTTCTTTTTCTTTTTCTTTTTTCCAAATGAAATGAATTCAGCTCAAGCATGAATGGCTGCAGCTAGCTGCGAGTTTAAAACTTGAAGCCTCTCTCTGCTCTTTGATAAAAGGACACTCTATTATGATTTATTTACGTTTCTGCCATTCGGACAACGACAAGCACCTTCTTAAATCTTAATTACCGATGCTTTTTGTTCGGGAAATGGAAATTAACTATTATTCTCATCCCAAATGGTAAATAATTCATAACTTTACAATCACTGGTGATTAGAAAGAAAATAGTAGTAGCAACAACACTTAAGTAATAAGCAATCCCGTTAACAAGTGGGCTTATTACATCACGAGGGGGTGAAAATATTAATAGAGAGTAATGAAAATGGAAATGTTTAGCCGAATTTGACAAGTTTATCTTGAATGGGTACCTTCTGTTTAATATTTATTTGGTGGACCAAAAGAGGGAAATACATAAGGGGCCAAGATGGAGGGTGAAGACGAGACGTGTGGAGCATCAACAAGTGTGTGTGTGTGTGTTATTTGTATTTTTCTTTTCAAAGGAGAGGGTGTGATTCATTAAGGCATAATCCCTATGTTTATTTCTTTTGTTGTTTTTTTATAAAATTGAGAAAGCTTATTTATATTATGCCAAGTTGACTATTTCTATGCCTGTGCTAGTTATTAGTTTCCACTTTACATTTTACAATAGTAGCTAGCAGAACACGAGAAAATGGCTAGCTATTAGTACATTATAGTACTCTTCTATAAGATCATGTGTTACATTCACCTACTCCTGGCTTAAATTTTCCAAGTGCGAGAAATTGTGTGTCTTCATAGATTGTGTGTGTGACTTCCCAACACGTCGAAGAAGTATTTTAATGAGTGTCAACAAGGCGAGGTCATTGACAAGGAAGCGTGAAAAACCAGCTTACAGTGTAATTGTATGTTGTATGGTGGATAACAACTATATTTCACATACAATAAGGATTTAAATAAAAAAGAAAGAAAAAAAATACGGAAAGAGAGTAACTATTAATACTTGATGAATTATACAGGGGTAAGTTTGAAAGGTGGATGATAGAACACAAAGTCAAGTCAAAGAAAATGAATCAAACTTTTTATTTTTATTTTTAGATTAGGTCATTTAGGTGTACAACATATAAATTTGCATGTTCCTTGTACAAGTACTATTAATTTAAAATAAAAGTTGTTCAATTACACCTTTAGCAAATATGAAAGATAACAAATTTACAAGAAATTATTTTGAAAAAAAAAATAATCGCATTTATAAGAATCTTTTTTAATTGTTGATTGCATTAATTATTTTTGGAACAAAATATTTCTAATAGTTCTAGTTCACAAATAATACTACTACTAAATCCTATGAATTGTTTGTTTCTCTCTTTTTTGAAGATTGGAGAATGGATGAGTTTAAATTTAAAATTACAATTTTACTATTATTATTTTTCTCTCTATGCATTAATTATTTAAGGGTAAATTAGGATTACAATTATAAATAAATTTAATGTTAATTTGTTAAGTTAATCAATTTCCTCAATAATCGTAAACTAAACGTCTTATAAAAAATTATGAAGAGAATATATATAAAAAATAATTTTCTTACAAATTGCGCTTAAAATATCATACAATTTGAACCATCCAAACAAAATTGTTTAGTGCAAATATAAAAAAGTAATTACTCCTAATGAAAATTAGTTGAAAGACAGATCAATGAACAATGTAGTGACATTTTTGTTCTATTATTGTATTCTAATTAAATTTTAATAACATTTGCAATTTTTTTCTTGTTAAATGATATAAATAAAATTTTCAGCTATATTTTTTCCAAAAAAATTTTCAGGAAGTGGAAGATCAACGACATTGAAAAATGGGCCTTCCCAAGCTCAAATCAGTCCATGGATTAAAAGGGTCGACACCCAAGACAAAACCGTATTTTGAATTGAGCTACTTTTTGACCCAACAAAAGAAAAAAAGTGCTACCGAAACAATAACTTGGATTAAGACTTAAAAGGAGACTCGAGACAAAAGAATCCTATTTTGAAATGAGCTACTTCTGGACTCAAAAAAAAAATAAAATAAAAATAGAGCCACTGAAGCAAGTCTATTGCTTCCTGCATATAGCAATTTCTTTCTGCACTTCCTATTGAATGAACAATCCAAAATGTAAAATTATATTTCAAAATGTACTCCCTTTCTGATTTCTGAAATGACCAATCCAAAAGATAAAAAAACATTTTGGAAAGAGTGCAAGAAACAATGTGCAGAAAGCAATAGTTTTCTTCTTTTAATTAAGTAATTAAAAGAAAAAAAATATTTATTATGTAAAATATAGAAGAACATAAAAAAAAAAGTTATGGAAAACACAATTTTACACATTCCAAAAAAAATCTTTCTCATTTTAATTTTTTTGCCAATGTTTCAAGAATACATGTTAGCATTTGCCTTCTTCCTTTGGTGTCCAAACTGAAACAATAGACTACCCAAATTTCAACTAAGGAGGCTTTTCCAAGAACCGAAACCTCTTCTAATGGATAATGATCAGGGAAAAGAAAAACCTTCTAATGCCTCTGTTTAAAAGTTGTGTAAGCTGGCACTTGAAATCAAACATTATCTTCTAATAAGGTTTCAATGTGTGAACGGTCTTGTGAGGCTTATATAAGAAGGTAGATTGAATCTTGAATAAAAGGAATCAGATTCCTCTATGGAAAAAAGATATGACAAGAGAGAATATGCAAATTGGCCAGCATAAATAAAATCAGGAGCCTGATTGACTAATCGCTATCTTTAAAATATTTGTTACTAAGCTTTCTCGTCACTGTTATTCGATTATTCCATAGGGTTTGCCAGAGTATTCCATTCAGACAATTTTTTTTTTTTTTAAAAAGGACCGGATGTGACTGTGATTAACTTATTTTTACGTATAAAAATTTACTAATTAAAATGCTACAGAGGTTTTAGCCAATTAAGAAGTGATTTTTATAACAAAAGTTTGGCACAGACCCAATTTCTCAATTTCTCCCGTAAAGTAAAGGATATGATGCTATGCTACCCGTTCAGCCTGAAAGAATGACAAATTTTGAATAGTTAATTGATTTCTTAAACACTAAAACACGTGATCTTATTGTGGCAGCAAATTAAAATTCAAAAAAGAGGAAATGCTGTTTAATCTATTGGACAACCGAGGTGCAATTTAATATCTTTCATCACAATAATTTGAAATAGTTAAACAAATTTTAAATTGTTGCTCGCCGACCTTATAAATCTGAATTCTTGCACATACATGGTTTCCTCTCACGAAAGAATAAGAATAAATTGGTGAAAATTCTCTTCAGTTAAAAATAATCTCCGAATGTCCAATAAGCCTCTCAAGTTGACAACAGAATCAAAGCCAGAAAAAGCTAATTTCCAGAAAGCTGTGGAAGACATTAATGGTTTGAGTGATTTCAATCGATTTGTGAAAATAATAATATTCCTGATAAAGTTATATCCACAAATACACCTCCAAAAAAAGATGGTGTTAGTCCCCATGCCAACACGCCAGAGAATGCGGGGATAATAATAATCACATCTAAACTGAAAATATGCGTATAAATTGATGAATTAAATAATGATTATTGGTACTATCATTATTTTGCTGATCAATTCCGATTTTTGTGACAACCTTTTAATTTAAATTTCGTGATCAAGACGAAAAGGAAAAGATAAAACCTTCATTTGCCCAAACTAAGCGCAAAGTGCAACTACAACCAAATACCTCAAAGGAAAAGAAGTTCTTTCTCTTAGAAAGAGTTGCTTTAAATATCAACGTGGAGTCTAGCTGCCCCACAAGCCTAACAAGATGAGTTGACAACAAATAGAGTTAATGAATAATTACCCAAAGGAGTAGATCTATTTTTTCTCCTTTAAAGATGTTGATATGTCTTCACACACCACAAGGAGGTTTGCTTTCAAAGAAAGTCTACACAAGCCTTAATCAGTAGTCACCCTCAAGGGGCAGCTGAAAATTGCTAACTAGCTATATAGCATATGGGTAGCAAAGAAAGGCACAATGCAAAATGCATTATGCAAAGCAACTACTAAATAATAATTGTATTCAAAAGGAAACCTGTCCAACAAAGCTCATGTTTATATTTAACAAACATTTAAAGCAGAGACTCAAGAGTCTTTCCTGGAAGAGACAGCAAAGCAAGACAGTTGTTTTCATTCTCCTATGAAAGATGTAAATTCCACATCACAACACACTCAGCCTTCTTCCGGAGTTTGGTTTTAAGGTCCCCTCCAAATCCATACACTCAACCACATCACAACTTGTACGTCTCTTTTTACATTAAGTTGTTCCATTTGGCCCACTTCACGCCACCTTCTACTACTTGATGCCTAAGAAGCATATGATCCTTGCATAACAGTAAAGTGATACATGTGGACTGTGGGGTAGCATCTGAAGGACAATAATGTTTCGATTCAACGTATTATCCTATAGTTCTAGTGTGGTAAAAGGCAAGAACAACCACTGAACAAAAACCGGAGGCTCAGAAGTCAGACCCCATTATTGTACCCAGCTTTTCACCCTTTTTTTTATTTATTTAAAAGAAATAGTTTTTCTTTTTCATAAAAATAAAAAAGAAGCCTGTGATAATATTCTTGTATATCTACAACTCTACAAGCATTACAAAATTACTCCATGCTCGTACAAGTTGTATCTGGTGAAGCAGTTCAATGAAATAATTGCTCGTAATGATGCATCACACACTCACATGACCGCGCACGCATTTGGATTTTCATCGCTAAAGAGCTCGAACGAATCCGACGGCTGTGGTGAAGCATACGATTCCCTTCCGTACGTGTACGGTGGAGGAGGCTCCATTTCGTTCCCTGGACGCACCACGTGGGCGTACGAATACGGTTGCGGAGAGGTGTAATACGCTGCACCGTAGCTGCTGCTAGGATGCGCCGTGTGATAACTCATGACCGTATGAACAACAGGGGTAGTAGGAGGAGGAGGAGCATAGTAATGCGGTGGGTACTGATGGTAAATGTTATGATGACGTGGTGGACTCTCATTGGCTGGGCTTGAAAATGGAACTGAACCTGGAAGCCTTGGCCCATGAACATGTACATGACCTTGACCATGAGTTTGACCATGTGACTGGTTACCGGAAGGTCCGGAACCATCGTTTGTTTTAGCGTGTTCAACAGTAACAGTAGCACTAGCACCCTCGTTGGCGTTGTTATTAGTACTCCCTTTCACGGTCGCCTTCTTTTTCTTCTTTTTCTCTGCACCACCACCACCGCCACCGGTGCCGCCGGTTTTATTCTCATTCCCGGTTGCTTCATTGTCGTTAGGAACTTGAACTGCGATGCTGACCTTCTTCTCAGTTACCGGTCTGACCGGTGGTAATACCGCGGTCTGCCTGATCACTTCTGGCTTCGGCTCTTGAATCTGAACACCGGCTGTACCGGTCGCGCATCCTTCCCTGGGTTTGTTAACGTTACTTTTTACGGCGTTTGTGTTAGTGTTACTATTCGCAGTGCCTTGACTGCCTTCAGTGTTTATGGATATGTCTTTAGCAATAAGGTTAACAGCTTCTTTATCGCTTTCGTTAATTCCTTCGCTGCTTTCTGGTTTGGGTTGCTTTTTCTTTTTGGAATCTGCTTTTAATTCAGGCCATAACTCCGCATGCTTCCCTGCCTTAGTCAATCTCCAAATCAACGTGTCGCCGTTAACGTTCCCCGTTACTACCACTTTGTGCTGCCTCAAATCAATGTCTATATTGTGAACACCTGGATCATAGAAGAAAAGTTTAAGGACAACAACAATAAGCACATAAAAATGAAATCAAATGCAAAAAGCAAAACGGTTTAGGTTCTGGAGATGGTTACGTTACCGTGAACGGCTTGAAGAATTTTCAGGACTTTCCTTTTGCAGCCTTGGCAGTGGATGGAGACTCTCAACACGACGGTCTGGGAGAGAGACAGAAGTGTATAACAAGTTCAGAACCTGTTGGAGAATACTCACTACTCGAGAGTTTTTAAGCAAATAAATAAACGTAAAGCGGTGGAAAAATCAATGTTTTACCTTGTATGCGAGAGGTTCTGATTCTACGTTTTGTTGTTCTTCGGCTTCGTGAGGTTCCGCTATTATTGTTTCTGTTGCGGCCATCTAAAATTCAAAGACAGAAGCTATAGCAGAGGAAAACAGAAGAGAAGAGATAGGAACGCTTAAAAAGCAGAGTTGAAGGCTTTGAGGCATATGAGAATAATTTGTAATTTAAATGAGGGAAGGAAAGAAAAAAAGTGAAGGCTTTCATAAAAAGAAGAACCTCTATCGGGAAAAGGAATGTGAAAACATATCGTGGCTCTATGTATACGTAATTGAATATCAGTCGTTCATTTTTTTTAATTTTTTTTTATACAGAATTTTCATTTTTGTAGTGAACATATTTGATGCTGTTTCTGCTGCTTCTTTTTTTTTTTTTTTCGACTTCTGCCAATCCTTTTGAACGGATTTTTTTTCTTCCTTCCTTATCTTTTCCATTGCATTATATATTCATAAAACAAGTGCATGCATTTTGTTTTGTTTTATAAAATAAACTACTGTTTGACATGTTTTACTTTCGAGAATTTCCAGGATATATTCTCATAAGTTATGATAATGGTATGGTTTAACTGTATTTTTGCTATCAAACTTTAATTTAAGTGCCATTCTTGTTTTCTTAATTTTTAGTATTCATATTTAATTTTCACAGTTTTTAAGTATTCAGATTTTATTCAACAAAATAAAAAGAATTGAAATTGAAATTTTCATCATTACCGCAATCAAAATTTTCACCTAAATTTTATTGAATGCAATTAAAGTGTGACTTATTGTTCCATTCCATTATTATTATTATCAAAATATTTACGTGTTATATTTTTTTTTTGTTTTATCTAATTATATGTTTTATTCCTTTAGTTTAAACTCATATAATTTAAGTCTCTTAATTTCTTTCAAACCAATTAAGTATCTCTATTATCAATATTAAGCCAATTTAATCTTAATTTTTTTTACTTAAGACTTTCAAATTCTCCTTTTCTCACTATTAAATCAATTAAATTGTATTATACTCAAAACCCACCAAACAAAACTTCAAAATTAATCCAAATTAAATATAGAAATCTGAAATTTTCTATTCTTCAAATTCTTATCTTACATCTTAAAAACTTTCAGATTTTATCACGTTCTTACTAAATATTTTGTACTTCTGAACTTTTAACATACTTTCATATCTCATATTTACCAATTATAATAATCTTTGTTAGCAGTTTGGATTCTATATTACTCCCTCGTATAATAATATTAACACAACCTAAAAAGACTCTCAAAATTAAGTTTGCTTTAATTTTTAAAAAAACTACCTTTCATTTATTTTCAAATCAAATTAATGGATCTATTATTACTCCTAGAATTATTTAATTTAAACTCTTAGAATTAATTTACATGATATATATTTTTAGAAGCAAAAGAGAAACAATATTAAATTTAAATGATAATTCAAAAAACCTATAATACTCTATGGTATATATTCATATAGGAAATTAGATTGATAAAGCAGATGTGGTCATCATAGAAGCTTCACCATTAGCCAGATATAACCATCTGCATCTGCTTTCACTGCCTTTGGTTATTAATATCTATCTCCACCGCCTGCCAAAGATAGAAAGAGGAATCACGTCTTTAATAGTAAACCAATGAATACTTAAAATAGGCTGGTTCTAGGGTGCGAAGGCGAAACTGAGTTTGGTAGCTGCAAAACCTAGATAGGTCGTCTGATTTAGTTGTCCTTAATCCAACTGTGTATTTTGGGTTCACTGGGTGATATATTTATATTCGAATAAATACCATGTGTAGCTTATTTTACTTAGAGAGAATTAAACATAAATTCTCCAAAGCCTATGTTTGAATTGCCAGTGGCATATCCAACCTCAGGGGAGAAAACACCATCTTCCTTGCTTCTATCTTGAACTACAATAAATTCACCAAAAATTCAAACACATCAAATAGATAGTTCTTTACAGTATTGTGAAGAGCGAGTCAGTCGGACTGGTCCAACCGATATTTGGTGGCATAATTGGACTGGTTTAATTATTGGATCGACTGTACATCTGACTTGGGATGACACAGTCAGACTCGAACGATTTTTGAAACCCGGTCTGGATTTCGCATAAAAATAAAAAAAAATGGCTCCAAAACGGCGTTGTTTTGATTCATCCATGTAACGTCCCGTATGCATCCGGTTCATTAACATTCAATTATGGTCATTAAACACAACAATTAATTAAAACTAACAAATTTAGAAGCAATCAACAAAATGACGTCATCAAACGTCATCAACAATATCATCTTTACGTTATATATGGTAAATACTCACATCATACAACTAGAGGACCAAATAAGCCATATACATATATCTCAATACATGTAACTACATAATGACAATACAAAATAAAGTATCACATACTCTGTCCTCCCTGAAAACATCAATATCTCTCAAGATATCAAGATATATATATATATATACACACACACAACAAAATGTGCATCTTCCCCTCAGGGTACAAAAGATAGGCATAAGAAAACACTGAGCCAACATGCTCTCAAAATAATATGCCTAGGGTTCACATAGAACCATATCCCTACTCGGGCCTCTTGCCATGGGATCCACCATCCGTTCGCTAAGCATCACCTGCACAAATATAATCCCACACGGGGTGAGATATAATCTCAGCTTAAAGGCCTCTCCTCCCCCTGGTTCACTTCCATGACATATAGCATCAAAATTGACATCACACAATCTAACCATTATGGCTCTCATAAATACATCACATGTATATCACAATACAGGTGTCATTCTGTTGGGCACTACCAACATCAGGAATGCAACACCGATATAACAAATATATATATATATATATATATATATATATCGTTACCTGAGAAAGATCACTCACTAAAAGGCACATTCTCTTAAGACTTTCCGCATCATTGCTTGAGAAAGATCATTCACTTAAAGGCACATTCTCTCAGGACTTTGCGCACATTGCCTGAGGAAGATCATCCACTTAAGGGCACATTCCCTCAGGACTTTATGTCAATGCCTGAGAAAGATCATCCACTGAAGGACACATTCTCTCAGGACATTGCTCAGACGTATACGACACTTCCAAGAGAAGATTATCCAAAGGAAGTCCATAAGTAGTCTATTCTACTGGCCAGAGAATCTCATCAATCATGCAACATATCATCATAGTGTACATCATATACATGTTCTCAATAAAAAGCAGTAACACACAATTTCAATACCACATGCATCATGACATACAATAATTATCACTCCGGAGTATGGTGGAACACAATCAAGGGAAAGACTCCCCAAGAATAAAGAGCTTACCTTCTCTAAGTGCTACACTAGCTCTCCCGGCCTTGTGGTCACAACCACCAATAACCTTTGTATCAAGTCCTATATAAAGACATACAAACAATCAATAACGATTCTCAACCGTTAGAATGAAAATAAACGTTATTCTTTTCCATTGTAACCCCTTTTTACTCTATTTTCAAGTTATAAGGACTAATCACCTAATTGGTGAATTACATACCCCAGTAGAATCTATCTTAGCCTAAGCAAGATACTAGAGTCTCCCTAAGACTCTGCATAAATCCATTCACAAAGTTCAATGCTTTATCCATGCCACATGTCAATAGGGATGGCAAACGGGCCGGCCCGCAAAAAAACGGGGCGGGCCGGCCCAGCCCGCGAAAAATGCGGGGCGGGCTGGCCCGGCCCGCTTTTGTAAAGTGGGTTACAAATACTAGCCCGCCCCGCTTTAATGCGGGCCAGCGGGCCAGCCCGCATCAAAAATTAAAAAAAAATAAAAAAGTCAATTTAAAAAATAAAATACAAAAAAATTATAAAAAAATATAAATATGATAATTAAAAAAACACAAAGTTAAATAAAAATAAATAATTTAAAATTAATGCTAAATAAATTATGTCATGTGATAATTCACAAAATTACACCATTTGCAAATGAAATTTACGGTTATAGTCCAAAAGTGTAATATGCTAGTAATGAAAGACTAATTGAAAGTATAATTATCATAACCATTTTAATATTAAAACTTAGAAGTTAATTATGAGAGTGCAAAAAAGTATAAATTTAAAGAATATACCTATTTCAAAATATGTTAAATATATTTATTTAATTTTAATATTTAATATTTAAATAATATAGGCCCAGCGGGCTGGCCCGCCCCGCCCTGCGTTTGGCCCGTAATTTTGCGGGACGGGCCAGCCCAGCCCGCTTTTGATTTGCGGGTTGATATTATCAACCCAGCCCGCGTTTTTTTGCGGACTACACGGGCCGGCCCGGCGGGCCAAGCCCGTTTTGCCATCCCTACATGTCAATGATTATTAAGGTGGCTAAAACGGTTACTTCAACACTTTTCACCGTTTATATAGTCTCCTAAACACATCTTGTGAAGGCACCAAGGCCCAAATATACCATAATATCATCAATTTAACCAACATTCTTCCTACACATACATTCCTCATAATCCAATTTCTAAAATCCATAAAAGTTATATTTCAAGGTTAAACCTTCAACACAACAACCTCTTAAGCATACTTTTCCAAAGGACTCAAGTCTAATTTTAGCTCTAACTCAAATGGGTCACTATTCATCTCAAGAACAAATTCTCAAATAATCGATAAAACTTGTGTTTCTTATCTCTAAAACGTCAAGGAAGGCTAGAGGACAACTTCTCCTAGCTTGAACATCCTTAAAATGCCTTCTTTCCCCTCCCAAATCAAACTTTGTGAAGTTCCTTAGAGAAAACGATCTCTCTGTTTAATGGTTTTTAAGGAAAACTGATGTTTGAATTTAGCTCATTGAGTAGTTCCCTTCAACTTTCATGTTGGATGCGAAGAATTTTGGTCAAGGAATGAGGGATTATGGAGCTTCTCTCCCTTGGCAATGGAGGAAATGGCAACAAGGAAGAAGAGAATGAGTTTTGGTGAAGAAAGAGAGAGAGATGGGTCACTTAAGTGACTCCAGCCCGTGTCCCCACGCTAATGGCTGGTGCTATTGGCGCAAAAAACCAGAGGTCTGAGCGTGCTTCTGGCGCTAACCGCACCAAATTCCAGTGAAAATTGGTCATCTGGTGCATCTCCTGAGCTACTGGCGCCGTGTCTGGCGCTATTCGCGTCGGGAACCAGAGGCTTCCACCACATTTTTTTAAGCCTTGGTCATTATAATCCATATTTTAACTTCACTTTCACTAAGCATCTTCTCTTCACGTTGGCTTCAGTGCTTCTCGCTCTCCTAGGCTTCAGTGCTTCACGCTATCGCTGGCCACCAGGCACCAGCCCACCACGGCACCACGATCTTCCCTTCTCGTTGTCGCTTCACGCTTTAGTCGATTTTCGTGCCACTGCACCGGAGTTTAAAGCTGCATGAAAACAGAAACCAGAAAGGCAGAAACAGAAGCAGCTTGTCGGTCGTCGACCCCTTTGCTTCTAACTTGTTTGCAACCGCCGGACGTTCACATTGCACCACCGCTGCCAATTGTGCCTCTGTTTTGCGTACTGAACTGCACTTCTCCTTATTCCCAAGGTTTCTCTATTCTGTTCATTTGTTTCTCTTCTCTCGTCTATGATTTTCATTGTTCATTTGGTCTTGTAGCTCTTTTGTGTGTATGGTTTGTTCTTTGTTCTTTTCAATCGGTTTGTTCTCACAACTCTGTTGGATTATTATGTATTGTATATTTGTTTATTTGGATGAATATAAAATCACACATGAACAACTTTCAACTTGTTGTATTTTGTATGTTTTATTTTGGTTCTTTACAAGAGAAGGAAATTAGTATAATCATATAATTGAACTATTGAAGATTTCAATATTGTATATCTGTCTGTTCATTATGCTAATTTCTTTGTAAAGAGGCATTTTGGGATTTAGAAGGGAGGGGTTGGGGAGGGGGATGGAAATGGATTATAAAGTTTCAATTATTTAATATTTTTCTATCGGTGTCTGTGTTGGTAGTGTTTTTGTTAATGCTTTTTGTGTATTACTTTTCAATCTTTGTCTTCCTCTAAGATTGACTTGGTTTGCAGTGTTCTTCCAATAGTGTTCTTCCAATTCACTTTCCTTAGTTATTCCAATAGTATTAATAATATATATTTAGCTTGATGTGACACTTCTTTGACAGGTATTTTATTGGCTTTTGTTTTTTTAGATTATACCTACATTACTAATAATAGTTTAATATATTGCATTGATGTTTCACTTGATCAAGCTTGTTTTTAGCCTAATTCAGTGCTCTCAAGATTGGTTTTTTTTTTTTTTTATCATTTTATCATACTATATAGATTGGATATCTATTTTTACCCTAAGGATGCATGCTATATCAATTTGTTCTATTAATTTAGCCACTCAGTCATAAAAAGTGGATTAAAGAGACTACATAGAATGTGTGTAATATAAGAAAAAAGACAAACAAATATTTATGCCATTAGGATATAGGAAAATTCAATAATTAAGTATGCCATTGAGTGATTAAGTAGGTCACTAAACGTAAAAAAAAGACAAACAAATATATAATTTTAAATTTTTTAATAGATACCGAGTCAAATTGAATTAATTACTAACATACCAATTGATTAAATAACTAACCTACTAATCCACTTTCTCGATCGGGTTAATAATCAGACCAACTTTGGTAACATTAATTCTTTGCATGTGAACTCACTGAAAACTTAAACTATTATACCAACTCTATATTTGGATTCCCATTTGAGACAACAGTAACAAAACTTACACTATTATACCAACTCTAAACTCTAAGCTTTATTCGGATTCACAATTGAGACAACAGTACCGTTTCTAGTTCCTAGTTCAGAATAAGTTAGCATGCATATATCAAGATTAGATAGATTTTTCATATGAAACCAATTACAGTATAGCATATTGATATAACATAACAATAAAATTTATAAGTTTGTTAAAAATTTAGATAAAATACGTTAAACTAATTTGTTGAAATAAAATTTATTAAAACTATAAAAATTAAAGATAAAAAATGTAATAAAGTTTTTCAGGAAAAAAACATACTATATATACCGGGCCATCCAATGACACATAATTAGAAGGGATTGAACAATACAGGGGTGTTTCCCCTCATTTTTTTTTTAATTTTTTTTTTCACAATATGTTGTTTTTTTCATTAACTATGGTAATAAGTTGTTATTTACTAGTAAGTTTTAAGTTTTAATATTTTAAATTTATTTTGAGAACTCAATTATTTTTAATTTCCTTTGAGTTAGGATGAAACTACAAAAAGATAAATTGTGAGTTCGCGAGTATGATGTGCTCAATCCTTCTCTTATTATTAATATTATTTTTATCTTCTTATCAATTTGTTGTAAAGTTTTACTATCATTTTCCCCTTAAAATAATTAATTACAAAATAAATCTTATTTAAAATAAGAGATATTATATTATATGTGTTGCTCCAACTTGCAATATATAAAGTATATTTGATTTGTCTAGTGGGATCTCTATCACATCTTCTTTTTAATATTCTAAAGTTTAAACAATAGAATATATAAAAATAATTTGCAATGTAAAAAACACTTTTTATTTATTTGCTTAGTGACAAGGGAAATTTTGAAATGCCAACTAATGAAAAGAAGAATATTTATTTCCCGTTATTTTTATATTTAATTTATTTATATTTCTTATAAAATGTTAAGTCTCAAAATAACAATAAACGTTTTCACTTTTTTTCTATCCCTCTTTTTATTGCATCTTTTACTTTGTATTTGCTTTTTTCCTTTTTATTTATCTCTTATTTTTATATATTAAAGTTTAAATCACTCATTTTCTGAGAAAAGAAGATTTTTCAATACATATTGTACGGACCAAAATATAATAGATAACAACCCTCCATCCCATTTATTTACAACTAAATAACTTCTTATTTCAATAACCAATAAATTCTACTATTATAAATACATAAGAATATTACAAGTAATTCATCTTCTAATTACACATTATTTTTATCATTCACATACTAACTTGCGTTTAACTGGAGAACACTTCAATCTAGTAAGAAGACATATAAAATGGATGTAAAAAAATAAAATAACTAATAATAAAACTATAAAAAGGAGCAAAAGGCAACACTGTACTTGAAGGCGACTATTTATATAAAGAAAAAAGAACATAGTTTCTTTCTTTTACTTTTTTACACCACTTTAATTTATATATATGAGAGTTTGCAAATTGCAATTGGATATACAGATAGGATTTTGCTGTAAACTTATGGAAAAAGATTTGTTTGTTGTAAAGCAAGCTTGGAAGCCTTCTATCTTAAGTTATCACTTTTCAACATGATTATTAAACTCTGGAGTTAACTTGTTAATTCTTAGGAATTTACTTATCTTCTACTAATTAATTATGTGTAAATTCTCTTTTTAATAGACTTTTTGTAAATTTGGTAGATTCTATACAAATTCATTATACTCTCGATTTTACGACCAAATCAACAAGTTAAAAAAATTAGATCAAAATGTTGGTTGTTTTGGGTTGTTTTATGTGCATTTATGGGTTAACATACTTACATTTAGCATGTTGTTCTTGAATCAAATAATTTTCATCTTTAACAATATCAAATCCTTGTTCTCCAACATCAAACCTTCAATGGAATGCTCTATCAATATTATTACATATGTAAGTTATTATCTAGTAGTGATGCATTATTAACCTTGATTATTTAAGTATTGTGAAATTTATGATTTAATATTTTATTTTATTTTGTTGATGAAATATTTCTGATATAGTATTTATAGGTATTTTCCTATTATTTTTATATAAAATAGAATTTTACGAATTTATGAGTCAAAATTGTAAATTTCTCACGAGCCTACTTGAATTCTTGAGAGAGTTTGATTACCTTGCTTATCAGTGAACAAAATTAAATGATCGGTTTACAATAGTACTGGCATTTATAATGAGTTAATATTCATCGACTGTTTTGCACGGGTAGCTTATTTTATACTCCATCTCATTCGAAGTATTTTGTTAACCATACAGGAGTAAACACAATTACAAGGCCGATTTATTTGTACTGATTAATTAAAGCTAATTTAATTTGTCAGAAATTATAAATGTAACATGTAAAATGAGTTCAGTTTTTAGAGAGTTAATTTGTTCATAATAACAAAATTTCATTATTTGTTATACATTAACTTTGGTTTGGGCCGGATAGGTTAATTTAGATTAGTAAGTTTCTGGTCAGTATTTTGTAGGCAGTGAAGATCAATCGATTGATTCGAAAAATAAATTAAATATATAGTAAATTTAATCATTAAAGATAATTGAGTCATTTAGATATAATTTTATTTTCAACTAATGATGAACAAAGTAGCCAATTAGACAGGACCCGTTTAAGTATATAAGTTGTTTGTGGGTACCTGCGTATTTCAGAAACAAGTACTATTATTTACTGTTATTAATTAAACTACGAACTTTGATATTTTACAAAACAATTACAATAATCATTTGAACTGATGATAGTATGAAAGCGTACAACATCACGGCTTCACATTATTTGAATGTGACTACAATTTTTTAATACATGTAAGTTCCATGTATCAAATGCAGCTAGCTACATACCACCTGCTACACAAAAAATGATCCAACTATATATAACTACAGTTGCCAAAAATAATTATAAATAAACTGAGAAAAGAATCTAAAAATTTTCTTTGTGAAAATCAAACTTGGTGCTGGTTTTCCTGGAAAAGTCTAAAGAAAGCTTTTTCAGTTCCCCAACCAATCCATACGCCCCACAGTAGAAAACACCTGAAAATAGTACAGCAGATTAAAGATTAGATGAGTAAATAATATCTATGCGTAAATTTCACCAATATAAAATTGAGAGCAAAATCAATCAATATATACTTACCAACTCTTTGGTCAGGGTGTTTAATGGCTGTATGTTTAAAGACATTGCGCCAATTGGGTCTTGCAAAATGAGTCTTCACCCTTGTCCCTGCAACTATATCCACACCATTTTTGGCATGGTGAAGAGACTGAAGCATTGTGATCAAAGCTGACCTAGCATCTCCTTCTTCGTACACACTTGTGCAATAGTTGTGAAGCTCAATAACTCCTTCCTTGTCATTCTCTTCCACCTCATTCATCACCCCTTTAAACCATTCAAAGGAACCTTCCTCACGGGTGACCCAGTAGAAATAAGCTCGCTTAGTGGCAAAAGGTTTTCTCTTGTCCTTTTCCACCTCTCCTTCTACATCTTTATGTTGCTTGATGTTGTTTAGCACGTCTTTGAGTATGCTTATCAAAGGGGTGGCACCAATTCCTAGCCCCACCAGAAGGATTACATCATAATTTTTGTAGTCCTGTGCTGGAGCTCCATAAGGTCCATCGATTAATAGCTTTGGCATTCTGCAATTTATTTTAATTTCACAAGAATTAGAAATTGGTCATTTTTCCAATTTTAGTATCATACAATTAGAGTTACATACCTTGGTTTGTTGTTGCCTTGTAGCATATCAGCTCGTAGAAGACCACTTTGGCCTTCACTTGCTGGTTGACATGCCTGCATCAATCATATTGATATAGTGATTAATAGGAATTTTTTTTCGTGAACAACAACAATTTGAATTCTCCAAATAAAAAGAACAAAGTGTTCTCTCGTGCAAAATTCACCTTGGCGAAAACACCCTTCAGTTGTGATGTCCAGTCACCCAAAGTTCGAATGTGAACACTTAAGTAATCATCTCCCGGAGCTGATGTAATAGAAAAGGGATGCCTACAAAATAGATATCAATACCACACAATTAAATTAACTTTGTTCATGATCACTGTCCTCATATGAATTGTACGTAACTATATAAGAACAAAAAAAAAAAAGAACTTAAATTAGGTGCATACCATTCAAATGGGGAGACATCTGAACAGTTAACGTATATATACTGGCCACTAGAGTACTTAAATCCTTGTGGTTTAGACACATGCAATGCTAGCACATTTCCTGGGTACACAGCAACCTGAAACATTTATGATTAAAATTTCATTTTAGTGACACCACAATTGATGATAAAACAGAGGAGTGAAGTTGTTTAAAATGTAGTACCTTGAGAATCCTCACTGATTTGTAGCCAGACCTAAACGCACGGAGTAGCCTTTCGCATGCGTATAGTATCATGGGAACGGCGAGATACATCCATGTCTGTTGTGTAACAAATTAAATTCATCAATAAACAAGTTTCTTTTGCAAGAGAAAGGAACAGATAATAAATTAAGGTGTATGTTTGGTTTGAGAGAGACCATGCACGTACCGTTTTCTTGTACCATTTCTTGCTGAGGTATAGGAAGTAACCGTGAATGATGAAAAGCACATAGACGATGACAAAAAGGTGGTGGGAGTACCAAAAGGCATTGAAACCGGTGAGCTTCTTGAGGGTTTTGGGGAGTTTCAGCCTGTTCCTTCGGAACCATGGTTGAGCCAAAATGAAGGCTATAGCCATAAGCACCACCATCACCACCCCGGTCCATCCCTCAGTCCCTTTCACGAACCACCAATAATTGTTGGGCCTCTCATCCCCAAAAAATTGTTTCATGGGCTCGTATTCTTCGTCAGTCGCATGTAACAACCTTGGGAAGTCACACGTCAGATGTGAAATCGCATGCAATCCAACCCCAATTGCAATGCCAAAGGCAACCACCTACATAAATGTTCAAGTTAGTAATAGTAGCTCAATTTAATTAAAAAAAATGTAATAATAGCATACTCTCTAACACACTCTTTTCACTATCAGTTGAGATTCATTGAAAATCAGGTAATTTTGTGAGTCTGATAACCTCATACATAACAAGTTTCACTCATGATTAGTTTTCAATAAATTTTAACTCATAGTTGTGGGTCTACTCTAGTTATACCTTGTGAAAGTTGATGTTGTCGTCAAAGGGAATGATGGCTCCTAGTTTGGTCCTGCTCCTGAGCCAAGTAATGGTGTTTCTGCAGACAGGCAACAAGATCAAGGCCATGTTGAACTTAGCTGTTTCAGCACCGCCCTTGGCTACTGCGACACAGTATCCCATGACATCGA
Source organism: Glycine tomentella (assembly GCA_007407185.1). NCBI lineage: Eukaryota > Viridiplantae > Streptophyta > Magnoliopsida > Fabales > Fabaceae > Glycine > Glycine tomentella. The sequence continues at coordinate 1,481,558 of PYAF01002226.1, read as the reverse complement.
ACACAGCACGGTGCTTGTATTGGATGAACTTCCAAGTGAAAAGACCAGCGCAAATGGAAAGCCACAGGGCTATGACCCAGAGGCGTTTCCAATTGTCCTGCACGAAGTATGCCAGTGCCCGAAAGCCTCGCTTGATGGGGTTGTAGTCTTTTGTAGGGACTAGTTTCTGGCTCAGCATTTGGCTCAGTACCCTGCTATCTGTGGTTATGTGGGTTGATTGCGCTGGGGCTTGCAGAAGAAGCATTTCCAAGTTGTATAACTGCATGAGACCATATATTTACGTTAGGAAACATGTTTCATAATAATTGAGCTTTTCATTCAAAGGACATAAACTTAAGTAGTTGACACAAGTTTTTAGTAAAAACTAAATATTTTACTTTAGCTTGGTAAGTAGGTAATACCAACTTATCAAAACTATATCCGGTTAAAAAATTAAATAAAAGTACAAAACTAAATTCATGATATATATTTACTATCTCAAAATATGAGGCTCTTAAGCAACTTGGGGTTATGGTATGAATATTAAGTAATTACTATCAGTTATTTGAACATATTAATAGTAATTAGTGTTGATTAATCATTATTCCGACATAATAAGAGTCTTGAAGTCTCAAAAATTGATAATGAAATGATTATGATAAGTTTATTAATTTTATCTTAAAATAATTCAAACAATAATTTATAATTAAATAAGAATATAAAATTATTTTACAAACGTAAACATTCATCTCTTATTTTTAAGAGTAGAACCATGATCTCATCAAGTCAGAGGATAAAATACTCTACTTCTGGTCATTCAATTTAACAGTCCTTATCATATTATCATGGTGTGAACCAAAATTTAAAGAATAGTTATTGGTTAAAGTATTGTTAATAATTTATTCAGATATCCGAAATATTTATTTATTAATAAAAAGTTGCAGCCTTTTTCACTTAGGCTGGTCCAGTTTTAATGAGGCCTTAGCCTGTTATGAATTGGAAGATGAAATGGGCTGCACCCAGCGAAGGTGCTAAATGGCCGTCCCTAAACACTCGGGGATTTTCTTCCTGCATATAGTATAATTGTTTCATATAATTCGGTCTTCAATTTTTATTGTTATTAACATGATATTCTAATCAACCAAGTTACTACATTAATTATGTTAAAAAATAATTAATATCATTATATATAATATTAAAATTTAATATATATATATATATATAAATTAACATAATAAATTTTATAATAATTAATTTTAATTTAATAATATATATTTTATATAAAATTTTATTTAAACCTATAATTTTTAATTAACAATTCATATGCACTATACGGGTATTTTTGGTTTTTCCTTTTAATACCCATAGGGTGCAAAAGAAAAGCAACCCGAATTGACCAGAAACAATGAAAGCAAAAGAAAAAGCAACGAATGTTAATGGCCAATGATGCAGCGTACCTACCAAGCATATAAGAATATAAAAACAATGACAAAAAATAATCATATAAACACCACCACCAAACCACTTATGAGGGCATTTTTTCTAACTGATTATCTTAATTTGTTCTGACTTTATCCATGTGTAAAATACAAACCTCAATGTATCCAAGGTTGTCCGGATCCAGTTCCTCCATGATAAGGGCAGCATATTCCTCTGCACGATCTTTTAACTTTGACAGCTTATTGGCTGAAGCGCTTAAGGTGATAATCTGCAAAAATGAATCATACAGCAATTTTCACGCCTCCAGAAGTCTCCAATTAATAAAATAAGCACTCTAATAACACATTGAAAATTATAATTTTAATTTGAAGACATTAGAACATCTTTAGTATTAGATCTTGAGCAAAGATCTTAAGCTTAAGATCTGATCATCACTAGATTTCTCAATAAATAAAGTGGAGAGATCTTCAATATGGAGAATGAATTCTTGTACAAGATCCCTCGAGATCTACACATTGTTCAAAAAAGAATAAATTTTCTCTCTATTTCTCTCTCCCTAAGATCTCAAATTGAGATCTACCATTAAAGAAAAAAATTATAGAAATTTTGAGAAATCTTTAATCTTATATGATATTATAGAGTCCACCAAAAAGTGATCTAAGATCTCAATTTAAGATCTATTATTAAAGATGCTCTTAGGTATTTATAGTCTAATGGTCGCTGAGTCACTAATAATTGAGCTTTTTCTTTCTCTTTTAAGTTCAAGAATCAGGATTTGTGATAACTGTACATCAAATAATAATAAAAGTAAATTTTAATTTGATGATAAACTCTTACCTCTTTTATTTCTTCTTCATTAATTCGTCCATCAGCATCTTTGTCCACCCTGACATGAGTTAGGTTTATAATTAACCAAAAGTGCATGTATACCTAATCAAAGGTTATTTAATTGATGCTACGTAATTTGGCTAAAAGATGTAATTTTATTTTGGATATATAAGAAATGCATATATACGTAATTCCTCAAAATATGGCTGCTTTCCATTTATATTTTTCTTGTAATCAACCAACCTAACCATTGATCAGTTAATACATTATTGTTTATTTTAATTCGTTCATTTGTCACTATATGACTCCTACTTTGTTCATGAGAATTTTGAATAGTTGGTCAAATAATTAGAACAAAAAAAAAAAGTTTTATGGACGTTAATGATATAACTTTTTTTTTGCATGAACTATATATATAACATATTCATCCTATTGAACAAAAAAAAGTATTGAATTGTAACTTCAAATAATATGCATGCTTTTAATTTTCTAAAGGAAGATTAAAGAAAACAACTATAAGCAAATACAAAATTAACTTTTTATTTATAGTTTAATTAAATGCAAAACAGTTGCATGGGATCAGCATTCTTGTATCGCTATCGACTGTACTCATCATAAGACTTTCTTGTCAAACCCTGCTACATTTTAATCAAATAATTAATAACAGTGTTGTATATATACGACAAATGATTTCACATGTAGATTCCGTGAAACGCGGTTTCGAAGTCTTATATAGAAAAATTTATAAACGGACTCCACACATTAATCGTTACGATTTTCTATCATCATTTGAAAACTGAGCACCCTACTTAGACAATAGACATTAGTCCAACTTAGAAATATTTCTATATCTACATGTTGAAGCCAACAAAACAACGTACCCGTCTCTTTCATGCTGCCTAATTAAATAAATGATATAATCTCTTCTGGCATTCATATCCTGATTAAGTATTTTTTAAATACAAAACAATGAGCTGTGTTGTATTATTTGTTAGATATTTTTATAACATGAGCTTCCTAATGAAAATGAGATTATAATTATTAAATAAATAAAAGAAGAAGATGCTGAAATGAAGACTTACATGTCAAAAAAGGTCTGAAGCCGTGAATCAAAACTCTGGTCTGTAATTTGCTCCCAAAATTCACGCAACTGATCCTTCGTTATGGAAGCTGATGTTATCCCTCGACGACGAGCTAATGCATCAAATAACTCACCGGCAAACTCCTTCGATTCGGTCATCCCTAGTTGCCACCAAAAATTAGTTCTAGCTAATTAAAGTTTCTTGATGCAAAAGCAAAGTTTACGAGTTTAGTATATACTCGGAGTATATTCTCAAACAATTAAAAATCATTTTGATGTACACTTCCACACAGTGATATTCAATAATATTTTTGGCCTAACACTTAATAAAAAAAATATTGTTAAAAACTTTTAATAACATTTAAAAAATGTCATTAAATATATATATATATATATATAAATGTTATTAATATATTTTTATAATATTTATTCAAATATTGTATGTAGTTGATCGCTCTTAATGTTTGATAATACGAGTATATTGAATTTAAGATGGTTCTTATATATACCTATGCACTGGCTAAAGCGAGTCTTGGGGAGCTTTGCATCGATGGCAAACTCATCGAAGCGCTTCTCAACCTGCGACCAACCTTCCGTGCCTGCTTTGGTCATGAACTTAAGACCACGAAGGGCGCGCGCAGCACCGGATTTGCTGCGGTCAACCCTATCGAAGGCCTTGTTTGATGTCATGCGCTTCAGTTCCCGCGACACCTGTCTCAGGCGATCGGAGAACGACGACGGCCGCATCTCGAGGCGGCTGGCCAGGAACGCCGTCTCGGAGTCGCCGCCGCGGATGTTCTGGACCGAAACGGCGTCGTCGCGGACGTCCAGCGTGATCTCCACCATCTCCTCGTCGTCCTTGAACCTCGCGCTTTTGTTCTTGCTGCTGTTTCTTTTGTTGGAAGAAACCAAAGGCCCACTCAAAGGCCCGCTCAGTGGCCCGCTCAGAGGCCCGCTGAAGCCCACTCTCTTGCTCCGGCTTCCCGTGCTCTCCGTCTCCGACCATGACTCGTGTTGGTTTTCGTGAATCTCCATGTTGCTACTCTAATTCTCTTCACTCCCAACCTATGTTTTTTTTTTTTTTTTTTTTTTTTTTTTTTTTTTTTGTAATTTATGATCGAGAAATTAAATGAGAAATTCTATGGTATTGGATGCGGGAGAGTGGGAGCTATAAGTTATAACCCAATGATTTGTGTTATTTTTTTATTTTTTCCTTTTAGAACAAGAAATGTGTTGAAGGCTTGGGTGGAGAGGGTTTGAGGTTATATATGCTGAGAAATATGGAGTGAGGGGGAAAGTATATATAATGCAAGGAGAGAGTGTGTGGTGCATACGTGGCTAGGTTGTTTAAGGATGAAAAATGATATATAAAATGGGAGTAAATGAGAGGTGGGATATGTAAGTCAAATAATGGGGGAGGTGAATCAAGGGGCGCATATGGATATTGTTGTGCTGGCTTTGTAATTTGGGCGTGTTAATTAGTTGACAAAGACACGTTGGAGAAGAGAGTTGTTGGGATTCAAAGGCCTTCTCCTTGTGTTCAAACTTCAAACCATTTCGAATATACGGTATTTTTTTTTTTTTTTACGTGTAGAAACAGCTAAGAAGGTGCATTTTGTCATTACAAACAGAAAGGAAGCACAAAAATTCCACTTTCAAGTGCCAAGATAGGCCAGACGAGTGAAAGCGACACAATTATTGTCTCCTTCTGGGCTATCTAGAACACTAATTAAGTGGTTACATTAAAAGTCAATGACATATGAGTCTAATTTTAATTTACTTCTGATTATATCATCTTCCACGTGTGTAAGTTCTATTTAACGTTTCAATTAACTACATTACTCATCAGGAATTTTGTGCTAAGAAAACTACCGAGGAATTTCATATAACATGAGGATACATCAGATATCAGACATGTCTGAACGTTCGAGTTTGTAGTTAAATACTGGGAGTAATAACTATTAACAATACTATTGCTGAGATTCGTATACGGATAAATTTGGTGGGCTATATATATATCTTGGTTATTTGCTATTTATTGCTCATCGATCTGTGATAAATTAATATTGCATAATCAAGATAATTCTAATGTAACTCTTGGTACCGTGTGTGTGTGTATATATATATATATATATATATGTATATATATATATTCAAATTTATTTTGTTTGCCTACTAAAAAAAATATGAATTTAATATCTACATATCACAAATATCTGTTAATGTAACACCCAAAAATAATCTAATAATTATTTAAATAAGAATATTTAAATATATTTTTAGTAAAAGAAAAGATAAATTAAATTATTTTAATATATTAGATTGTTATTTTTATTTTGAAAAAATATTAGTATAATGATATATTAGATTGGTTAAAGATAATTATAATTAAAGATAATAAAGATGATAAATTAAACAAAATTCTTATATATGGATAGATAATTTATTTTTTTTAAATTGGTCTTTCTCGGTATTAGTGGATTATTCAAGGACTGAGAAAAAAAAAGTAATTTTTTTTTACATAATTAATAAAAGAGAAGAAGAATTAAAAAAAATATAAATTTCTTCCTTTCAAGATGTGAGTAAAATAATATTTTTTAAAACTTTCATGACTCTTAAAAATGTGTTTTTGTATACTTGATATAAATCTGAGTATTTCAATAACTTCATTGAGAATTCGTTAGACATAACTTCAACGTCTAAGTTATTTTAATTATATATACAAGGTCTGCTATAGTGATTTTTAATTGACGGTATAATCACAAATTGTGGGACGATGCTTATTGCTTTTTCTTGTTCACGAGTTAATAACCTGGGAGCAGGAAAATATGGTGTTGAGTTTCTTGATTTTATATGTAGTGGCCTCGATTCCTTTCGAGATTGGCTAACAGGATTTTAATTGTAATCACACACAGCGAAGTTCGTTTCCTCTAAAGTTGTTGCACCATATATATATATATATATATATATATATATATATATATATATATATATATATTAGAAACGTTTTTGTATTCATAAGCAAAAGTACTTTAATTGGGTGAAAGTTGTTAAATAAAATTTGGCATTTGAATGGAATAAGCATACGCTACTTAAAAATTCCAATACTTTATGTATGTGTATATATAAATGTATAGGGATACCTTGAAATTGTTTTCCGAATTGTGTTTCAATGGGTCTGTGTCTTGCATTTAACTGATCATATATGTTACTTATATGTTTAATTACAAACAGGTGTGATGCATTGCTAAGTTGTGTTATTAATTGATTTACCAATTTTATAAGGTTTAGGGATAATATTTTGTAATTATGTGTGTTGGTCATTATTTTTTTTTGGAAGAAATGAGATATATATTCTGTTTTGAGAAATTAATGAGATATTTTCATTTGGGATGATAATTAGATTTATTATAGATATTTCTATTTGGGATGAGAAAGAGATTATGAATCTTCCATTTATGATGAGGAACAACATCATTTTATGAAACATGAACTCATAGGTCATTTAAAGAATATGAGATTTACACTAATTCCGAGAATTAGTAATCCCAAAGTTGTGTATGTCATATTTATTTGGATGCATAAAGGTATTGCCATTTATTTAAATATTTTTATTTATTCAAAATTTCATGAATTATGATTATTTTTAATATGATTTTTATTGGTGCGTAAATTTTTTTATATACATATAATCTTATTTTAAATTTATTGCAGATAACATCTTTGATTTTTCGAATTTCCGCGTCGGCTAAAAATAATATTATTTGTGAACTCCTTTTTAATTGTTGTTTTATTAACTGAGATTATCATCATTTCTTTATAAGTGTTATTTTCATAGCACGAAAAAGAAGTTGTTGAGTCTGAGGAGACTTGAAAACATAGGTTTCTTGGTTATATTTATTTTAGCTTCATTAGTACTTTAGAATGAGACGTTGGATGCGGCTATTTTCTTTATATTTTTAGCGTTCATTTAATTTAGATGTTCATATTTTGAGAACAATAGTTTTATTTATGTAAAAACTTTTTTATTTGACTTTGTGTATTATACACTAGGTATTTTCATACTAAACATATTTTCTTTTTTAACAATTTTTTTTTGGAAGAGGAATTTAATAGTTCTATTATAACAAAATTTATATTTTCAAATAATTCTCATTACATTCTAATATAATAAGCAAAGGTTAATAAATTTTATTTCTCTTTTCTTTTATTACCATGGATGACTAATATCTAAGCGAGTATCCACTTGCTCTAGACTTAGGATTTTATGCAATAACATGACATTTGTTTCTCAGGTTGAACCTAAAAACATGGATGAAGCATTGCATGATGAGCATTGGTTATTGGCTATGCATGAAGAACTAAATCAGTTTAAAAGGAATGAAGTGTGAGATTTAGTCCCTCAATCTGGACAAAAACTCCATAGTCTGCTATGAGTACAAAAAGTCTGGACACTTCAAGTCGAAATGTCTAAATCCCACCATAGCATATCCTTTCTCCAGACCTGTCCATAATTTCAAATCTGAAAAAAAGGAAGCCTAAAGCCCTAGTCCAATTTCCTTAACGACCTTGAGGACAAGGTCCAAGTGAACCCGGTGACAATGTTAGAATGGACTTAAAGAGACTCAAATATTATCCTTTTATATTGTCTGGTTTTATTTTATATTTCCTAAATTATTAGATTGTGCCACTTGTAATTTGTGATGCATTTTTTTTATAATAAAAATCAAGTCATGTGAATTAACTAATAACCCACTGATTTGATCATTGATCCAATGGTGGTCATGATGACGAATAACAATAATTGTCAAGTGAATCTAGAATTAATAATCATCAACAATTACAAAGTCATAGTAGTTGTCACCTAAACTCAATTCTTGAAGGTCCAAATAGATCCATATGAAGTAATTTAAGGGGTTTTGAAGTAGAAATAATGTTTTTACGTTCGAAAGAATTTTTAATTTATTTTTCCTTTTGACAAGCTTCACACAATTTATTTTTCTCAAACTTGAGTTTTGGAATACCAATTGCTAAGTCTTTTTTAACTAGATGATTGAGGTGGAACCTGTATGACCACTTTTAGTGAAATCTTCTCTTTTAACTATGTTTTTTCTATTTATAAGATTCGAATTAAAGACTTTCCTTAAGGGGACTAAATTCAAGATTACTCGGACCAACAATTTGTTGGTAAATTTTAATTCTCTTTAAAAAAAATAATTAGCATGAGATTGCATTAAATTAATTAAAGTTTATCATTTAATACAGGAATTTTGGACTTTGACCGATGGAAACTGTTACTCGTTGGACAAGATATTACGTCTTTTTAATTTATACTTGTATATATAATATTTCAACGATTGAACGTCTACTTTTCCATGCGCAGCAAGGCACCTTAAATTAAATTATTTTATTTACAGTTAATGCGTTTGATAGTTACATGTATTAATTAATATACTATACTGTTTGGGAAAAAGTTTGGCGTACCACAACCTATTCAATTTAATAGGGAAAAAAAGATAAATGTAAACATAATAGATAAATATGACATGATAGCACATGAGTGATGACGATAATAGTATGTAGTGACACTAGTATAAGTGATTATAATAATGTTATAATAATGCTAATGATAATATTATAATAAAAGAGGGATGGGGTTAGAGGTGAGTAATGATGGTGGTCATAACAATATTGATAATGATAATAATGATAATTTTATAAAATTATTTATTATTGAATTTTAATCTCAATGATTTATTATTTTAAATTTTGATTAACAATTGTTATTGATTTGTTCTCATTTGAAATGATATAGCTTGCATTGTTGTTAAGTGCGTTGCACTCTCTTACAAGATGACCATAGCAGTCACAATTTGTAAAATTCAGTGTAACCCCATGTATTCGACTCAATATATCTTAATAGCCTTAAAGCAAAACCTTGCCTACCACAAGATTGTTAATGTCAATCTTATGCACACCCTAACAAAGCTACCTAGCTCGTCGGATATCCAATGCGTTATTGTGAATCTTGATAAGTTACCCTACGTACAATTGATGTTAAGGCTAATTGGATGTTGTCGTCATAATGTATAAGATTCAACCCTAGGAAACAAATTCAAACCAATGCCTTGTCAATGTTAACTACTAAGATAAATTCACGTGTCAATGTTTGCTCCATGAAATAATGGTGGAAGATCATCCATGGGTCGTCGTCCATTACCATCCCCTGGTCATCTTCATTATCAAATTTTACCATAAAGAAATAATTTCTTATGCCCATGATCACAAAATCGCAATCATGTTTTGATTACCGTTCTCGTATGGTATGCAAACGAATATTTTTCCCAAATAGTTTGACAAGTAGGGAATTATGTCAGAGTGCAAAGCCCCTTAAAATTTGAGTATGCACCATGCACCATTGATTTTAAAAGATTGCCATATTCATACTCAATTATTATTGGAAGATTTTCCTTGAGTATATATTTACCTTTGATCTAGGAGATGTCATTAATTGTTTCTCCTAACCATATATTTGAAGTAAATCCTTAATTGTATGCTAACGTTGTGGTTAGGTGGTTCGTTTTCGGAGTTAATTAGCACCACTCTTAGAGTATGTAGAGAAAACAAAATCCTTAAACATTTTTATGTCTTTAATTTATTTATATTTAATAAGTCAAAATTAACAATAATGAAGGCAATTACTATATCTTTAATTTACTTTTATTGAAAAAAATATTTATATTTTAAAATGAGTTTAATGATCATGATAGTGTACATAGTCATCCAATCACAAAGTATAGTTAATATGATTTTTAAAGTAATTATCATAAAAGTCAATAATTTTATTATATATAATAGATTGTGATTGAATAAAGGTACTATTAGTTTATAATTTTTTTTCTCTTTTAAACTATTCTTACAGCTTGTGAGAAACTTGCTATTAGAGTTTATATTGTAAAAAACAGTTGATTTTTTGTGTGTGCACTTTTTTCTTAAAATATAGTTGGCGTCGTTCTTAATTCCTCTTTTTAAGTTCCAAATTTAAATTATTTAAAATATGTTTTATATAATTTTAATTTTTTATTTTAGTTAAAATTTTAGATTTTCCTTAAATTAATTATGAATGTCGCTCTCATAATTTAATGTTTTTATCTTTTATTTACCTTTTAATCTTTTTCCTGAATTTAAAGTATCCGTACCATAATACGTAAATAATTATATCTAGCTAACATGGAAAAAAGCTTTATTTCAGATCAGCCAAAGACAATAAAGACGACCAACATGGAATTAAAGTGGTGCAACTCAAAGGTTGTATCTCATCCCCTCTCAAAATAAATCTGAATATTTACTCAATCCGCAAGACAATGAACACATAGTAAGAAATCACAAAATAACTTATAAAAACCATTCAAAGAGAAGTAAAAAACAACTAAAAGGGATAAATAAAAAGGAGAATAATATGACTTAAAATAAGCTAAACATGATAAGAAATTAATATATACCTCGAATCTATTATTAAACACAAATGGCCATAAACTAAACTCCTACCAAAATCTATTATATTAAACAGAAATGGCCAAAAATATAAAGCGAACAAGTCAATAGGAGCTGTTTAAAAAAACAAAAAAAAAACTTGACAGTCCTACGCCTGCAAAAAAGTAGTAGAGAAACGTAAATCAAGATTTTAGAATAAATTATGATTTTGGTCAACAACGAATATGGGGAGTAAAAGACAGGTGGATTTAATGTAAAAAAGAAAAAAAAGTAACTCGAAGGAAAAAACGAAAAAGAGGATGCTTAATCGAGTGTTCCATTGAATAGAATTTAGCACTTGTTATTGCTGCATAATGCATTGTATTTGTATGGATTAATTGATCGACCATGTGAAAATGTATTGGAAGAAAGCCTCGTACATGGTTTCCCCATTCACACACGTACCTTAACCTTTTGAGCACTTCGTCCAAGTAGAACTTGAAGTGAAGGATAAGTGGGGTAGAAACTGTAAACTCAAACTGTATAAATTGATAATTCATGATGACTTTAATCCACCATTGGCTTTATCTACGACTTATCGTTGAACGGATTCATTAATTAGCAATTTAAATTTTACTTCTGGGCACCAGAGACAGAATTGCACCATCGTGTCGCTGACCGAGACTGAGAAATAGTCAGATATTTCTTTGACTTTCTTGTTGTTTGATAAGTAAATAGTTTTTCGGTTGATTTCGATATTTATTTTTAAATGATGTGATTTAAGATATCTTGTAGTGTACGTATTCAATTTAATGAACACACGATATAAAAAAGTTTAAAATATTTACTATAGTGATTATGTTAATATTATATATATATATATTTATATATATATATATATATAAATTTGAGTTCTTATTATTGAATGAAAGTACTTTAGAAATTACTTTTACTTTTACATGACTTATAGTCTTATCCTAGAATAAATATATTTTTAATTTTAAAATAATATTCTTAATTTTAATTTTAAATATTAGTATAATATCTAAAATTAAAATATATTTTTATAGATAAACCGAAATTTAATATTATTATAATCTTAATTTTAATTTTGACACATTATATCAATAAAAATTATATTTTTAATTCATATAATTTATTTCTACAATTTTCTCCTTACTTTTTAGAAGTCATAGTGCTTCATTGTTTTATTTGATATAGTACAAAAATCTATTATTTTTTCATTTTTATATGAATTTTATTTAAATTTAAGAATACTTTTGCATTGTAGAGGCTTCAACTTAAAACCACATGCAAATTACTCATTTTTTCTACAACTAAGCTTATTTTAGTGGGATAAGAAACTTGCTAGTTATTTCCTTAAAAGCAATGGTTAAAAATAAAAAATAAAACTTTTATAACACATTCTTATTGCATTTTTAACTTAAAAAACTAACGTGTAAAAATCTCGTTAGAAATGTATTAACAATATTTTTCAATTTTTCAATTCTAAATAAGCGTTTTAAAGTATTTGATTAAATAAGTGTTCGTGACAATTTGGGTAATTGGATTTCAGGTTTTCCAGGAGCTTGCGGGACATCAACTAGCATTAAAGCTGAATTATTTCTAATGTTCCATGGTCTCAAAAAAGTTTGGAATGACGTCTACAAGCTTATTATTTGTGAATCCAATTCAACAAATAGCTTTGCAATTAGTTCGCAATAACTCTGACAAATTCTACCCTTATTTTCCTTTAATAAAGAGGATTCGGAATCTACTATAGCTCTTGATTTGAAGGTATGCTTGAAGCATATTTTTCGTGAAGTTAATTAACTCTTGTGCAGATTGACTTTGTAAAGTATGAGCTAATCATGAAGATATGTTTATGCCTTTGATGCATTGTCCTCTCTTCCTTTAACTTCCCTTATTTTTTCTGATGTAATGCATTAGGTGTTAGTTATATATGCACGTTAGGTGTTAGTTTTCTATTTTTATTTTTCTGATGTATAAAAAAAAAAAAAGTATTTGATTAGCATTTGCCAAAATACAAACCTACTCCATCCCCCTAAAATTTTAATTTACAGTCAGAAAGAGAAAGCTTAATAAAAATTCTAAACTGAAGCTTTCCGCTGATGCTTTTCGAAATTCAACATTTTCTGCCTCTTGAACTATTTGTAGTTAGGTTAATTATTTTTCATAAAACAAACAACCTTTTTTTCGTTACATTTTGTCCCAAACAGAGCATTACATTGTAAGATCTTGTTAAAATGGCAAGAGTATGAAACATGAACCACGCAGTCAAGCACGCACTTGGGGTTGTACTCAATGGATGTTGTTTAAATGTCAATGGAGTTAGGATGAAATAAAGGAAATAAAAGACACTAATGTTATAAGCCGTAGCGAAACACAATTTGCATGGGTGTGTTTATACTTTATATGATCTTTTGATGGATCTCAATATAAAGGGGCCAAGATATGTTTCCACCTTTGAGTTTCACTTACTCGGTTGGAATTTGAATTTTGAAGGGTTTATACTTCATATTTCAGGATTAGACGATTCTGAAAATGACGAGCACTAATGACCACTTCAAAGTTCAAAGAGACGGCGTAAAAGCGCGTTAAGACGGTCAAAAGCAAAACGACTGTGTGCGTCACACAGACACGCTAGCTCAACACAACACAACACGATCAATTAGATTTTAGATTTAATAAGTAATATGCTAATAATTAATATTCTATAAGTTCTAATTTAATCTCATAAGTCTGGGGTTTAAGTCTTATTTATAATGATTATTTATAGTTACATATGATTTACATAAAAAAATGTTCTTTTATTAATTTTTTATTTTATAAGAATCTTATTAATTAGTGTCCTTAAAACATTAATTAATGAACTAAAAAGAATAAAATCTTTGATGTAAAGATTATATGAGAATGTAAAAAAATCATAAATAATGCAATTTTATGTATCCTAATAAAAACTTTTTTCTTTTTATTTTTTTAATCAATATTCTAATAACATTAGTTAACATTTGTTTTTTTAAAATGAATATTGAATTGTGTTTTATATTTTTAAAACATATAATTCACTGTTTTATTGTTTAAAATTTTATTTATAAGATAGTGGATTAATTAGAAAAAGACTAATAGGAAAAATATATATGAACATCCAAATGCTAGTTAACATTCAGAGAAAGGAAAAAAGAAATATAAGTATGATACGATATAAAAAAAAT
>PYAF01002226.1:1456667-1467421 GCA_007407185.1 Glycine tomentella | reverse complement strand
AATTAATTAAGTGTCTAAATATACATACTCGTGATAAAAATTATAGTACTGCTCAATTGTGAAAAACTAACAACGCCTTTTATTAGATATTTTTTTTTTAATTCATTGAATTGATTAGAAATGCACCTCTCAGAAAAAAAAAATATATTGAATTTCTAATAGAGAAAGTGAGATGAGTAAAATTGTACTTTTCAAGTTTGAGATCCTAATATACTAATAGGAATATTAAATCAGTTACTAATCATAAATTTGTTAATAAATTATACTATTTTTTAAAAATTACTCTTAAATATTTGGAACTTTTCATCTAACTATTTTCACGTAATTATTTTTATATGATTAATTGATGTCGACCGTGTAATTTATCTAATTAATTTGTGGTTGGACAAAGAGATAAGGGACTTTTCTTTTTAATTCACAAAAAAGTATTGTTTATGGAGTAATTTTTTTTAGAGTAATTAAGAATATTTTTAGAAATAAAAGAATAGCACAAGATAATTCAGAGGGAGTCTTATAAAATGTGATTTTTTTCAATAATTATAGAGGAATGCTAATGACACTTTCTCTTATATTTTCTTTCTAATACTTTTTTTATGATTGATTAAAATTTGTTAAAAGTCATTTATTTTGGTGGGTTTCACTTATCATTAATGATTTTATCTCCTAATTTAAATATGAAATCCACCAAAAAATTGGTGGGTGAATTTTATTTATTTCAAAATTATCCTTCCCACAAAAACACGGTTGAACAAGTCTACAACAAAATTGTGTTTTTGTTTTACACATGGATGAAAATAAGTTAAGCAACTAAATATAATTCGGTTGTATAGTACAACAAAATTGTATTTCTATTATTTTATATTTTCACCCCATATGTGCAATGGAAACATGACTCTTTTATACAATGTGCACAAAAAAATTGTATTTTCATTGTTGAACAACAACCACCTTGACATCACAAATCTGATCACCATCCAAAACACACTAACAACAACAACGCAAACAATAAAATCCACCTACAAAGTCGTCAATCACCTATGCCACTGTCGCGTCGTGATCACCACCATACTAACAACATCATTGTGTAACCAAACAACACCTCTGTGTAGCTACCCAAACAACACCCACACCAACAGATCTGCACGTGATACCACTAGCACCACTGTGCGCAAGCCATCCCACCATGGCTACACCCAAATCTCATTGTCAACCGCAACAACAACCATAAAGATCCACATAGGACCTCAATCTCATCAGCCTCCTCACTTGCTCGACACGGCCACCAAAGCCACATAACCAACATGACCCCCATTTGGAAATTTCGGCCATGAGGGGTGATGGTTGTGGGTTGGTGCGGTTTGGATGTGGGGAGGGAGAGGGGGTGAGAACAATTAGGTCAGTGGGTAAAAGAGGAATTTTACGTAATTTGGTAGTTCCAATAACAAAGTTGATAGTGACAATAGCAGTCCCCATTTTAAGGCCCATTCCATTCGTATCTGTTTGCTAGTCTCTAGCGGGTTATGAATTCAGAGCCCAGCTGAGAAAAAGTAATGAAAAAAGGTCCAACCCATCTATATGAATTGTAACTTTTTTTTTGGTATTTAATTAATTGTAACTTTGGTTGTGAGTGCACTTTCTGTCAGGAAACGGGGAAAACTGTAGTGGCTCACCTGAAAAAAAAAAATATAAAAATACATAGTGGAGAGGCTAATAATTCAATTAAGAAGAATATAATAAGAAGAAGACCCACGACGAACCAAAAAGAGCCCGTGGTTACGGACACAAGGATGAGGAAGCATAAAGCAGAAATAGTTTACTAATTCCTCTTATATAAATTCATTTCTGACAGAACTTTGCATTGGATTCTTTTTTCATATTTTGTTTCCCTCCTTTGCTTCGTCTCTTTGTTCCTTGTCCTAAATACTCTGTCAATTCATATACGATATTCTTTATTCTTAGTCTTCAATTATGCATCATTTGAGCCTTCACCGCATTATGGGCCCTTCACTTCCCGTTCTGGTATAATAATAACGGAAGAAAAAAAAAAAATACTGTTCTACAAGGATAGTAAGATTTTATTTTTATTTTTATGCTTCGCCCTAAGAATGCTCACAAGTTAAGAATTGAATTTTTTTATCAAATTGTAGTTGTTATTTTAACTTCCCCAACTTGTATTTCTAGTAATTAAAGAGTTTTTTTTAAGCTTTTATTTAAACCTAGATGTGGATATCCGGTTTATCTAGTTCTGATTAAGTGGATTCACATTTATTGTGTAATATGCATATAGAATAGCCAATAAAGAAGGTGTACATAACTCTAACATGAATAATGAGTTTTTATATAAAAAATTCTTAAGATACTTAGAGTGTTTTAAAAAGAATAATTTTTTTTTTCTCTTTCCTTAAGATCTCAAAATGAGATCTACCATTTAAAAAAAATTTGAGAAACCTTTAATTCTATGTGACATTATAGGATCTATAAAAAAAATATCTAAGATTCCAATTTATAATCTATCATTAAAATACTCTAATAAATTAATTCATTAGTTAAATAACACAAGAACTTTCAAAAATATTATATTCTGTAAAAAAAAACAAATAAATAAATTTATATATTAAACTATAAAGTGAAATGTAAGTTAAAGACCTCAAAAAAAAAAATGTGTTAAAAATATCTACACCATTAAGGTGATCATGTTCCTACCACTGACTGACTTACACTTATGGGTAAAAAAGATTTCCATTTCCCATCTCTGGATTAAATTAAATTGGTGCTACTACAGTCACTGACGCATACATACGGGTAAAAAAAGTTATTTCCCATCTCTGGATATTAAATTACAAATTTAAGGCAAAAAGAGAAGTACAAAGCTTATATTATAGGTTTAACAAGAAGAATTTTGTTTGATATATAACGCGAGAAATGAGAATTAAACTTTAATCATCACGTATATATTAACTTTAATCTTACCACTAGACCGATATTAGTAGATTTTAACAAGAACAATAATAAATAAAAAAGTTTCTTCATCTCTCAAATCTATTATATCTTTAAAATATAAATGACGTCAGTTTATACCCAGGCACAGCTGATTAATTCACCTTTGTTGAACGCTACAGCGTCAACAACAAAATTTATGGGAATGCGACACATAGCAAGTTTTGCAAGCAGCTGTCAAGACCACAGCATTCTTCGTGGTTAAATCAGACATTCATACGTGTAATGTCTAATGTCTATGTTGTTGTTAATTTCACCATTCTTTCTTTCCCATAATAACTTATAGCGCACGAGCGTCTAAACTAATTTACAAGAGGACAACGTAGGTTAAAAAATCATTCTATTAAATTATTTTTTATTATTATTATTATTATTATTATTATTATTATTATTATTATTATTATTATTATTATTATTATTATTATCAGCACCCTTCCAACAAACAAATCGTGGTTACTATTTTCAACAAGAACACACTTGAGACTGAATAATCAGTACAAAATCATGTGGGAAGAAGGCTAACATCTCATTATTAAACAATCAACATCTTGCTTTAGCCGTTGATGCTTGTCTGCACGTGATATGATGAGAAAAAAAGTTTCTGACGGTAATTAGCATATTTAGTTAGGTGAATCTAAACGTCTTATATTTATTTTTAGTACAATAGTCCTCATATAAAATTCCTAAATTTCAATCACAGACACAAAAAAGTCTAAATCATTAAATAGATCTATTTAAAAACATAGATTTCTCTAAAAATTTCTCGATTTGTCCCCACCATACGGATCCCTGTTGTAAATAATAATAATAATGGGGTTGGAGAAATCTTATAGAATCGCCCGATAGCGTTAGGCAAGGCCAACAAAAACAGGACCCCACTATCTACTTTTACATGGTCTTGATTAGGTGACTTTTTATTTTTAGCTGCTAAAAAGTTTTATCCAAACTTCTAATTCTCAAGAGACCTTGCTTTTGATGAATGATGAATCCTCAACTTAAGGCTAAAAAGGAAGGGGATCTGAAAAGTGTTTAATCACAACGAGCGGGAGAAAAGCCCAATAACTTTGCTTTTTTCTGACAAAACAACCTAAAATAGCAGATAAGACAAAAGAATTAAGTCAAAGTGAAAGGAGGGAAAGGCTTTGCCTTTGCCAGTGTTATGCTATGCATTAACGGTGGTGTTTGTTTTGTAGGGTAGAATAGAAATGTAGAATTCATTATGGTGAGAAGAGATAAGAGTGTATGCACAGGGAAGTAAAGAAGGACCAGTACAACCACAACTGCCAGGTTCAGGGGTTCCTTGGAGTAGCATTAAAGACACTGTTCCAGATCTTCTCTCACACATCACCACCCAAATGACAATTCTTGAAATACCAATGCAACAACAAAAAGAAAAGAAAGCTAACTACTTTTTTTATAAGAGGAAAGCTGCATTGATGTCTTGATGACTTTTAGTTGGAACAAGAACAGAAAAAACAAAAAAACAAATGGGTTGTGGTGGTTCTGAGCATGTTACCATGATCTTCATCATCACCATCTTGATGCTCGTATCATCACAAAGCACCAACATTTTGACTGTGGCTGGTTCTCTATTCAATGCATTTGGAAGCTTCCAGGTTCATGGCCTACCAGAGATGTATTTCATTGAAGAGAATGATGGAAAGCTGGTTAAGAAAATCTCAGGAATAGATGAGAATGAAGAGAAGCAAGCCTTAATAGTGGAGAAGTTTAGATCCTTGCTTGGACTCAAGAGTCTCCACACCAAAGTACCATTCAATGGTGATTTGGAGTTTCTCTCTCCCTCACCTTCTCCATCACCTATCATTGAAGAAACTCAGGCTCCAGCTCCAGCTCCAGCTCCTTCTCCTTCTCCTCTTCCACACGTGCACCATCATTCACACCATTCACCACATCATAAGAATCCACCACTTCACCAAACTCATCATGAAGATAGAGGCAGGGCTAAGAGAATACTAATAGCTGTTCTTGTATCTGCTGGAGTTGCTATATTGATTGGTACTTGTGGGCTATTCTTGGTGTGGAGGAAAATCTCAAATCATACAAAGAAATCCAAAAGGACAATGCCACTATATAATAGCAAGAGCAAAGGAAGTGGAGGTGGTTATCCAAGTTCATCAAGCAAGGTGAGTTTAAACTCAGGACTAGATCTGTTTTATCTTAATGCTTTAGGTGAGGACATAGAGCAACATTCTTGCAGCTTCAAAAAGACTCGAGAGGATGGTTTAGAATATGATGTTAGCGGTTCTTCCACGAAGGAAATTGCATCTGTTCATGAAGATGAGGAATCAGTTAAAGGTGAAGGTGAATCTGCTGGCGGCAACTCTTCTTCTGGGGATAAAATTATCCCTGAAGATTGCCATTCATCAGACAATGAAAGTTTTCATTCCTTTGTTAATGATTCACACTCAAATACTAATAGACTCTCCAATGCTTCAGCTTGTAGTCTTAGTGACACACACTCTCTGTCCCGTCAAAATTCAAGTTCATTACCAAACCAACAATTTCCTAGTTCTCAACATAACTCAATGTCAAATATACAACCTCACCAATCACCAAATAGTGCAAAACATGATCAAGAGAAAGAGATTGAAACCTCTCTCCAATGTCCAAAGACATTCACTTCCCCTCCACCTCCTCCACCACCACCACCACCTCCACCATTGCGAATGCCATTATTTTCTTTGCATTCTCTCACTTCTTCATCTAGACTCTCCTCTCACTCCCCACTTTCCTTGACATCTAATAATTTATCATCTCCGGTAAATTCAGACACTTCCTCATCTTCAAATCAAAGTCCAGAAAAGGAATTGCCTTCTCCAAATAGACCTTACCCTACACAATCTCCTCCCAACATCCCCCCACCACCATGTCCACCTCCATTTCTTAAGGGCAATAGTGTCAAAACCCCACCTCCTCCACCTTCACAACTCCCTCAATTTACCCCTCTTGGTAAAGATGGTGCACCATTGCCAAAACTCAAACCCCTTCACTGGGACAAAGTAAGAGCTGCACCAAATCGCACAATGGTTTGGGACAAGCTAAGGTCGAGTTCATTCGAGTAAGTTCAACTTCATTAGTAATAGCAGTACTTATTTTCATTTTATTTTCTTTGAAGTTCACGCAATTTAGCATATTATGAATTTGATTTTTATTATCAGTAAATGTTAGTTAGTAATTAGAATGTTAATTTTATTAATCGAAAAGGTTGAACCTCCAAACTTTGCCTATTTTCTTATTCATTAATCATCTAATTCACTTTATATTTTCGTATTATGAATTTGATTCAGGTTGGACGAGGAAATGATCGAGTCTCTATTTGGTTACAATTTGCAAAATTCAATTAAGAATGAGGAAACAAAGAGTAAAACCCCGTCTCCAGGCAAGCATGTACTTGAGCCAAAACGCCTGCAGAACATAACTATACTCTCCAAAGCTCTGAATGCGACAGCTGAGCATGTCTGCGAGGCCTTAATTCAAGGTAAAGTAAAACTCCTAAATTATGAAAATATGCCTCAAAAGAGGGTCCCCTCCACGAGGTTAATTTATTGTTTAAAGTTGTTCCTAACTCCAAAGTGAATCTTGTCATAAGTATATATATGATGGAAATTAATAATAATAATACAAAATGATAACAGTCCCATACTCACGAAATAAAGTAGTATCTTACTCAAGTAATAATTAAAGTAATGTAACAATTATTTGTGTTATGACCACTAAGTAAAATTGCACACCGACTTTTATTTATTTAGCATCAGAGTGTTCATGTGCATTTATACCATATGCTGAAGAAAATTGATGGTCAAATTAATATTGTCGAAAATCTTATTGATATCTTGAAAACCAGGGAAGGGGTTGTCTTTGCCCCAACTAGAGGCACTAGTGAAAATGGTACCCACCAAGGAGGAAGAGTTCAAGCTCTTCAATTATAAAGGTGACATCAATGAATTGGGGTCCGCCGAAAGGTTCGTGAGGGAAATGCTCGATGTGCCATTTGCCTTTCAAAGAGTAGAAGCCATGCTTTTCAGAGAAACATTTGACGATGAAGTAGTTCACCTCAGGAACTCATTTTCAATGCTTGAGGTAGCCATCAAGGGCATCACTTAAAGATATATACATTTTTTTTTACATCTTTTTTTATTCTATTCTCCAATCAAAATTAAAAGTTTACCTCCATAACATGTATAACAAATGTTTGCATTTAAAAAGGTTAGGTTTAAATATATTTTTTATTTATGTAATTTAATATTTTTTATTTATTTTTCGTTCTTGCAATTATATTTTTTACTTTAATTTTCGTAAAATATGTTTATTTTTCATCCTTAAAAAAATATCTAAATAAAAAACACTAAATCATTGAAAAAAATATTTAAACCAAAAAGTCAACATAGATTAGTGAGTAAAACTCCAATTTTAATTAGAGAAAAACAATAAAATACTCTAAAAAGAAAAAAAAATGTATTTTCTCTAATTAATGGAGGAGTACATTAGAAGAGAGTGACAAATACATGAGATTTGTATTTTATCACTCTCTTTATGAAGAGTATATAAGTTTTGTTTTACCAAACCAAAGCTTTTTCACCCCCCATTGAAAGCAAAAGAAAGCTTTATGAATTCTCACATTATCTTTTGTCCCATTACTATTACTATAGGAAGCATGCAAGGAACTAAGATCAAGCAGGCTCTTCTTGAAGTTACTAGAAGCAGTGCTCAAAACGGGAAACCGAATGAACGTTGGAACAATCAGAGGAGGTGCTAGAGCATTTAAACTCGATGCACTTCTCAAGCTTGCAGATGTTAAGGGAACTGATGGGAAAACCACGTTGCTCCATTTCGTGGTTCAGGAGATTGTTCGTTCTGAAGGAATAAGAGTTTCAGACAGCATTATGGGGAAAATCAGCCAAAGAAGTAAGAACAGAACAGAGGAAGAGAAGGAAGAAGATTACAAAAGGATGGGACTAGAACTTGTTTCTGGTCTCAGTACTGAGTTATACAACGTGAAAAAAACAGCTACCATTGACTTGGACGTTCTTGCAAGCTCTGTGTCGAACCTATCAGAAGGAATGAACAAGCTGCAACATCTAGTGGATAAGGAGTTGCATAAGGATGAGAGAAGCATGAACTTTGTGCAGTGTATGAAGTCATTCCTTAACTATGCCGATGGAAACTTGAAGGAGTTGCGTGGAGATGAAGATAGAGTGTTGGCACGTGTGAAAGAAATTACGGAGTATTTTCATGGGGATGTGATCAGCAAAGAAGATGCAAACCCACTTAGGATATTTGTGATTGTGAGAGATTTTCTGGGGAGTTTAGATAATGTGTGTAAAGAACTTAGAAGGTCTAAAGCTCCACGTAGCCCGAACCCTCTTGCTATGCTCCCTTTAGATAGATCATAGATAGACTAGAATTAAACACTGTCTCGTGTGTTCATAGGAATTCATAAAATTTTAAACGAATTGAGTGTAACTTTATTTTGATTTTTTGTGGAGTTTTGGAGTATGTGGATTTTGTATTCTCTGACTTTGCTAATTATATGGAACTTCGTTTGATTAAAACTTTTCTTCTGTTCTTAGGGAATGATTAAGAACAGCCAAGGGACAGATCTTTACAATTTAAAATAAGTGTAGTCCCAAAAGTGCTTTTTTTTTTTTTTTCCTTCTTCTACACTAGGATGTATGTTCTTTGATACATGGAAGACAGAATAGGATGAAAAAAAAGGGTAAAAAAAACTGCTCTCACTTTTTTTATTTCATAGAAATGAAAATAAAAACTAACAAAATAAACATAATAAGAATAGGAACGATACCATATACATTCCTCAATCTTAAGACTAGAGTTAAGTCCAACATTAGTTTTTTTTTTTTTTAACTTAATTATGTTAAGGGTGGTGACTTTATTTATTACTAAATCATTTGAACCAATTATGTAATAGAACAAACGTTACAATAAACGTTGAGACTTATTAACCTTAAAATCGAAGGTCCCCCCCACCTACTTATTGTCACTTTATTATTTGAACTTCAATATTTTTAAAAAACAGTATAGTTAAAACTAATTTCATTGTACGCTTTAAATTGTTAATTGCAAATCCAAAATATAATTTTAATATTTAAATATTTTTATGATTATAAAAATTAATTATAATATAATTTTAAATATTAAGAAATATTTATTATAAATTTAAATTGTATAAAATAAATATTTATCTTGTGCAATGCACAAAACCTAATTGGTTGTATTTCTTTTGGCTTATGTAAAAATTAAATTTGAAAAGTATAATGTTAGGTTCTTGATGTTCAAATTGAATGTTAGGATTCTGAATTTTTTAATTAATCTTGAGACAAAATTGATTGTCCTTCATGCATAATTTATTAAAAATGCTTTAAAATGTAATTTTGCTTGACGAGTATAAGACCTCCTCCCCTCCCAATAAAAAAAAAAAAAAAAAACAAACGTCATAACATACAGTCTAGATTAATTGCTTTAGAACCAAGATGGAGCATACAGAGTTACTGTTCAAATATTTAAGAAAAAAAATGTCCATGTAAAAGAAAAAAAATAGCACATTGAGAAGTTTAAGGGAAAAGGATGGTACCTGTTTAGGGTGTAAATGTAGGGATTTAGTGGGATTTATAGGTGTAATTGAGGATATATAGGAAATGAAAAAACTCTTTGGTTATCCAACATGTGTGGGAGTGACTACTTGCAAGCACTGTGATACTTAGTAAATATATTGTGCTCATGAGATAACGTAAAAGCTTAAAATATAGTATAAAAGAACATGCCGTAAGGGGAAGTTCCTAAATATAATGGCCTAAGTATAAATCGGCAAAATTAAATAAATAATACAAAAAAATAAAAATTTAAAAAAATGGGACAGTTTTCAAACTATTTCAAAAAATGGGGCAGTCTAACATGTCTAAAATAGGCGTGTTTAAACACGCCTATTTTAGGCGTGTTTAAACACGCCTATTTTAGGCGTGTTGCTGTCCCCCATTAACTATTTAAATGGCCAAAATTCACTTTTACCTCATTTGTAACTTTTCAAACCTTGGGTGAAAAAGTAGCTTGATGCGCTAAGGAGTTTGGGTAGATTGTTTTTGCGGCGAAGCCCTGTCAACAAGTAAGCGCATTTTATAATTGATTATTTTTTATTATTGAATTGTTAGCGCGGTACATTATATAATTTTAGAAAATTACTAGGATGCACATGTTAGTTAATGACGTATATGTTAGGTCAGTAGAAAATTGTTAAGTTCATACATATTATGAAAAAAATTATTAGATTCGTTAATGTTAGTGTTAGGAATTTAGATTATCTGTTTATAGATAATGGTTAGGTTTTGGTTTTGATGATTCTTGGGTTTAGGGTTAAGGGTTTAGGATTAACGGTTTATGGGTTACGGGTTATGATTTAGGCTTTAGGGTTTAGGGTTTATTGTGTTTGTGTTTATGTGGTAGGTAGTATGGTGTAGGGTTTAGGGTTTAGGGTTGATGTTGGTTAGGTTAATGGTTTACGGTTAGGGTTTAGGGTTTAGGATTAATGTTAGCGGGTTTGGGTAACGGTTTAGGGTTTATGTATTAGTGTTATGGGATAATGGTTAACTGTAGGATTATGTTAATAGTAAGGTTTTAGTGGTTGGGTATAGGGTTTTGGGTTTAGTGGTTGGGTTAATGTGTTTAAGGCTTTAGGTTAATCATTAACTGTAGGATTAGGTTAACGGTGTAGGGTTTAGTGG
>PYAF01002226.1:1424887-1451751 GCA_007407185.1 Glycine tomentella | reverse complement strand
GTCACCAAACTGATACGTTGGTTGTCGTTTAAACCTAACTTCCTGCGTATCTTCTCATGTAATTCACTAAGCGTTGATCTTCGATTGATACGTGTCGACCTATTGTTCCCTTCAAAAATAACACCATGTCGCCCTCTGACTTTTCTTCCATTAAAAATTAACATAACATCAACACTCTGACTACCTGAACTCATATTTGGAAAACGCTTAAACTAGAACCAAACCACAAGCAATGAATCTAACCAAATATCACTACTTCAAACCAATGCATGTACAAGCTATCAAGGGCCAGCTTTTATAGAAGCCAAAGGACAGCAACACGCCTAAAATAGGCGTGTTTAAGCACGCCTAAATTGGGCATGTTTAAACACGCCTATTTTAGGCGTGTTGGACTGCCCCATTTTTTGAAATAGTTTAAAAACTGCCCCATTTTCTTAAATTTTTATTTTTTTGTATTATTTATTTAATTTTGCCGTATAAATCAGACAAATATATACATGTCAGTTAGGTGCATGTTAACTTATTGAATTTTGTGGTTGTTTAATCATGTCGACTTGAACATGTGTCAATTATTTTGATTTTACCAACATAAATAAGTGGTGATGCTTCTTATCCCATACTTTTGTGACAAATGATGTTTATTTTAAGTATTTTGTGGACCTTGTGTGTCCTATCGAAACAAATCATATATTTAGCTATGCATGTGAAACATATTATTAAGTTGCATAGTTGATATGTTCACTTGAATTTTCTAATAATTAATATGTATTTTATACAATTTTTAATTTTACGACTTGTACTTAACATTTTTTTAATATATTTCATTATTCTTTCTTCTTTCCCTCTATATATGTTATTTTCTTTATTTTAAAAATATTTTTAAATGTCCTTAAAATTTTAAAATATGAATTTTTTTCAAATTTACATTAAAAAAATTACACTATCATCTAATAATAAATTGTTATAAATAGTAAATTTGTTAACTTTAATAAGCATTTTAAAAGTTATAGTTACAATATTTTTTATTAATTGACATATAAAAATATGTATGAAAATTAGACTCTTAAAAAATATACTGTTTAATAAAAAAATGAATATAAAATTTGAAAAAATTATCATGAAATTATTTATAATTTAATTGCAGGGATACAACCGTTACAGTAATGTGAAAACATGTTAAAGTGGAAAAATTGGTACTACAAGATATAGAGACCTGTGTCAGAGTGAGACGGTGTCGTTCAGAGGTGGCGTTTTTGGATTGGGAAATTGCCAATGTCTTTAATCCAATCGTAATGTTTTCCGTCCTCAAAAAGATTTGGCGGGATTGAGTCTCAGCATCACTCTCAGGTATCTGTTCTTTGCTCGAACCCTTTAAGTGTTGCAGATTAATAGAAGAAGAACCATAATTCTATTTCGCTTTGATTTTTCCCTCTCATTCCCCAAAATAAAAGGGGATTTTTCTTTCTTAGTAAATGGATGCGATAGATGGCAACAACATCAACAACTCAAGTTCCGATCAAGTCATTGCAGAAATGATTGAAATGGGTTTTGATTATTCCGATATCGTGGAAGCCATAAAAGTAGTGGGTCCATTTATTCCCAGCGCCGTGGAACACATCCTCAATTCTACTACCCCCACCCCCAAATTGCATGCACACAATGGGAAGAAGAAGAAGAACGTTCTCAAAAAACAACCTTTGCGCACGTGCCGTCAAGTTCGTCAGTCCACGATATTCGACCATTTCCACTCCAATGATGTCAAGGAACACAAGGAGGAATCCGCTCAAATGGAAATTGATCCCAATCCAATTGTGCTTTCAGAGCCATTTAAAGCTCAAGATTTGGATGTTGCGTCTGATTGGGAGCAGAGAGTTGGCATTCTGATGCAAAAGCATTTTGGTTTTTCATCCTTGAAAATTTTTCAGAAGGAAGCCCTCACTGCCTGGGTTGCTCATAAAGACTGTCTTGTCCTCACTTCAACAGGATCTGGTTTTCTTCTTTAACTATTCAATATTTGTGTCTTACCGTATAGCATGTATTGTAGCTATGAACAGGGAAATCTCTGTGTTTTCAGATTCCTGCATTGTTGTCTGGGAAAGTGGTGGTTGTGATTTCGCCCTTGATAAGCCTCATGCATGACCAGTGTTTGAAACTAACAAGACATGGAATCAGTGCTTGCTTTCTTGGGTCTGGGCAACCTGACAATACTGTTGAACAGAAAGCGATGTGGGGCTTGTATAGTATAGTGTATATGTTCCCCGAGACTGTATTAAGGTATGTTAGGGGACTTGATCAGATTGTCCTTAGCTCCAAGGACTAAAAGTTGATCTTGAAACTCGTCATGTGTTTTAGAAGACTTGGGTTTTGTTTGAATAAATTTCTCCATAAGCTAAAATCAACTCTTGCACTTACTTTTGTATAAAACTCTTCCATTCAACTTCTCCAAAAGTTAAGGTACGTGACTTGATTTTAGCTTATGGAAAAGTTCAATACATTTTACATTCTTATTTTCTTCTTGTGCAAGTGTTTATGGAGAAATTTATCCAAACAAGAAATCTTTTTAGTATTTTTTATTCTTTTGATGTTTTGTAACCACATTGCAATCCCGTGTAGATTGATTGAACCACTGCAGAAGCTTGCAGAAATTCGTGGTATTGCTTTATTTTCCATTGGTAAGGTACATTGTGTTTCTAAATGGGGCCATGATTTTCGTCCAGATTACAGGTCTGTTTTGTCCCTTCTGTTTCCTTATGGTTTATGCCTATTGGAGGATTAATAAGTATACTTAGAACGTCTTAAATGATTGTAAATGTAACTTGTGGTTTGTATATTGAAGAAAGTAAGATCAGTTATTGGTTGATTTGATTGATTATCATGCATGTTTGTTTTGTTCCTTGTTTGGTGCGCACTTTACAATATCCTGAATGTCTTTAGTCTACTGTCATAAGTATGATCTGGTTTTAAATGTCTGCTCTAGTTTCAGACGACTGTCTGTGCTGAGGGAAAATTTCAGTCCAGCAAGCTAAAATCCCTGAAATTTGATATACCTCTGATGGCCCTGACAGCTACAGCTACAAAAAGAGTTCGAGAAGCATTTTAAAATCATTACGCATGTCAAAAGAAATGAATGTTGTTCTTACATCATTTTTTTGATCTAATTTACGCTTCATGGTGAGTTTGTTGATTATAACTTATATATTCATCTCTGAATATATCATCTGTTGTTACACTTAAGATTCACTCTCGCTTCATACAGGTAAATCATAGTCGAACATCACAGGCTTCTTATGCGAAAGATTTTCATGAATTGCTTCAAGTATATGGTAGAAAGCAAAATATGGCTGGAAATGAAAAGGATTTCATCTCAGATTATTCAGATCATGTTTCTAATAGCTCTGATGCTAGTAGTATCTCTGATACAGACAGTGTTTCACCTGATGACGTGGATGACAACCAAGATGATTATGCTTATAAAGATATTAATATAATGCACTCAGGAAACACAGACGGTTTTTTAACAGGAAGAGAATAGTCAGCTGATTTCCTGGAAAATGATATTGATGTCTTTCAGAGTGTGGATAACTCAGATAGTACTAATCTTTCTTCTATTTCGGACTTTATTGCAAATAATTTAGTTAAGAAATTGAAAGCAATTTTGGTGCAAATATATAAGAAAATCAATCTCATTAACATGTATAATTCCTAATTGTATGTATTGTCACATTTTATAAATGCAGTTACCCGTGGTGAATTTTGTGTACAACCCCCTCACAAGGAATGGGAATTATCTGAGACAATTGATCCACCTAAGAAACCAGAAGGAAGACTTAAATTTCTTAAAAAGCCTTTGGAACAAGGACCAACAATCATATATGTACCCACCAGAAAAGAAACACTGAGAATTGCAAAGTATCTATGCAAGTCTGGTGTGAAAGCTACTGCTTATGATGTAAGAGTATGGGATATATTATACTCAATCATGTTTGATTAGATGGTCATTTAGATGGTAGTGAATTAAACTTTATCAGGTTTATCATGTAATTGACAAGAGAATCTTCCATTCTAAGACATCATGACATACTAAGAAAGAAAAACTAACGTACCCTGGTGCCTAAGGCTCCTCACTTTGCAAAGGTATGGGGGTAATTATATACAGTTTTCTTCTTGCATATGCAAAGAGACTGTATCCTGATTCCAGCCCATGACCAACCAGAAACCAAGGCGCAACTTTGTCATTGTGCCAGACACCCTCCATGATGTACTAGGAAGCAGAATTTTAAATTTATTTGTCATTTTCCCTTCTGTTTGACTTTCAAACTATTCTGGCATGCCCTATTGTGGATTTCATCAAACCAAGCTCAATTATTATGTTGCATTAATATCCAAGAAATGTTTGCTGCACATTCTCCTCTCACCATTTGATTTATGTTTTTTAGGTTTTAAACTGATTTATGAGCTCAATCTCTTTTTCCAGCTTCCCAAATTGCATCTAAGAAGGGTTCATAAAGAGTTTCATGAAAATACTTTAGAGGTATGTATCTGGAGCCAGAACTAAATATTATAGATGCCCATGGGAGGGGGGGGGGGGGGGGGGGGTTTAAAGAGGGACCAAATTTTTTTATTTAAATTAAGATGGCCAGTTATCAGTTATGGTATGTCATCCTTGAATCTTCTTATATCTGTGGTGTGCTATTCACATAACTACTATTATATATGGATGGAATTATTTATCTGATTTTGATGGCTTTTTGAGTTTCATTTGTTTTCATACCGAATCTCTTCCTCCCCCCTCCTCCCCGTATGTTAGCTTAGTTCTATTTTTACATTCTTTTTTCAACCTTGGCTGTTTGAAACCCTGCCCTACCTGTCATATATCTAAGTTTGTGTTTCTTTGTAATTATTTTTGCTACTACTTAAGTTCTTATATAATCAATCCACCGCTCCCCTCCACCCAAAAATGAAGAATTGAATTTCTTGAAAGTTTGGTGATACTGAGACATGGATCTGATTTGTTTCTACCCTTGTATATTCCTATGTTGTTTGAATTTACTACTTAATTTCAATTATTTCCTTCATTCTGGAACCATAAAAAGTTTTGTCAAATAACGTGAATCTATATCAAAATATTAACTCTTGGATTTTCACAGCATATTTTTCAAACAAATGTACCTCTTCCTACTTCATGAGTATTTCTGTCTTTCTCTGGGTTATGTTTCAATATGATAAATTGATTAAACAAATGCTTTCTTTGTGGAATTCCTGGATCTAAAGTTTTAAGAGCTCAAGTTTTGTGGAACAAAATAGTTGTATTTTCTTTATTCTGAAAGAGGAAAGAAAATGAAGGGAGATGGATATTAATTTTTCAGGAATGTAACAATTCTTTGGATTTCTCATATGATGACGATATACATTTTCACTCCAAACATAGAGGACTGAGAGAGAGGCCAAATCTTAAGATGTTGGTTGGAAAAATAAGGCAGCAGGTGAACCTAGGTATAATTGTCAATTCTTACTGTTTGCTATGTTGGATGCTCTATCTTGTTGCTAATCCATGTAACCAACCTTGTTTTCATATGTGGATGTCCGTATACAGTTTCAGAAGTTTTTAACCACTGATATATTATGGTGGAGAGGTTTTGCTCGAATTTTGGAAGTTAAGGGATACATCAGGGAAGGAGATGGCAAGGTATAGTTAGTTGCTTTGCCTAGAAATAACCTATCCTTATAGTTTTTATATGTATAATTTTTTTTTAATATTCTTATGGTTATAAAATTATGTTAATAAATTTAATGGTAGAAACTGTCGGCCTCTGAAAATCAACAAATGATGTATACAATTGAATAGTGATCCTACAAGGAGGTAATTTAACATAGAAAAATATTGCTAACATACTTTTTTGCACTCTATCCAACTCACTTTCTATTATTATGTGAGATTTATGTAGGTTCAACTAAAAGAGAGTGGACTTGGATTCTTCAGTGACACCCATATAAATTTAACTCATTATTAAAGAATGGGTTAAAAGACTGTGTTGTTAGTATTGCTCTTAAACTTAATGGTATAAAACACATCACATGGAAAACCCTTTTTAATGTGTTTTGAATTTAAGGACTAATCAGAATGATATTTCTGCCAAGTCCTAAACTCCAAGCAAAACTATGGTGTGACTGTCTTATTGTGTATGTGCTGTCTTATGTACATGTACGCAGTCATGTGCAGCGAGTGTGCATTTCTGTCATCTGATCTAAAGTTTTCAACCACAAAATTGCAGACCCATGTTCAGGAAAAATACCCGGAGCCAACAGAATCGGGATTGGAATGTGTGAAGTCCATGAATGAGCAAGACTTCTATGTTTACCCTGAGGCAGATATGTTGCTTGCAAGGAAAACTAACAAACCATTTTCCTCATATTCAGAATGGGGAAAAGGCTGGGCTGATCCTGAGATCCGTCGTCAGCGCTTAGAAAGAATGTGAGTCAATAGAAGTCCCAAGAAGCAACGAGAGAGAAAAGCTAGAAAAGGTTGGGCTGATTTGAGGACTTCTCGTGGTAGACTAGCAGCAAAACTCTCAAAACATAAGTGATCTTTTATCTAGTTATTAAAACATACCATTTACTCATTAATTCTAAAGTCATGATCTAACCTCATGTGCTTTTCATATTTTTCTTCCCCTACGTGTGTATCTTCGGAGGAAAACATGGATGGCCGCTGACACTGATCGTGCTGATACTCCAATATTGTAATCCAAATGGATGGCAGCTAATCCAATTAAGACAAAGGGAAATCATATGAATAGCGAAGATATATTTTTTTATTTACCAATCGGCATGCAGCATGTGTTGTTTACTTCAGCTGCTATCGTCTGCGTTTGAAACCAATTGTGACACCCTTGTGTATTCAGTTTTACAATTTTGGTATACTTTATTCTAAAAAGTTGTAATTTACGTTTAATGGCAGCATTTGGTATAATTAATCAGGAAAATGACACTAAATTTTGTTATTTAATAATGAGTAGTGAGTTATATGTTATGAGTCTTGATTTTTGAGCTGTAAAGTCTAGAGTTTACAACTCAAAACCGTAACACACATAATTAATGAAAATAACACAAAGTTATGTTATTCTCATAAATTTTTTATAAGCTAGAGTTTGCTTCTCACTTTTTTTTGAAGCAGTTTGCTTCTCATGTAGTCCTTACGATCGTTTCAAGATTGTAAAGTCTATTTTTTTTATATTAAATCTCTAAGAATAATTAATTTATTGGAATAACATGTGTACTTATTGTTTTATAACCTTATCCCCCAAAAAAGTGTATATTGAAATAGAATAAATAAAAACATGTAAAATTATCATAAATTTTGAAATTTTTACTTGTTAAAATTAATGTCTTTTTCTTTAACTGGTTTTTTTTTTTCTTTTCTATTTTATCCCCTTCCATCAAGAGACTGGGTAAGGTGGCAATATGTGGAACACTTGGATATGTATTTTCCCACGAATAAAAAAGAAAGAGAATAATAGATAATTAATTCAAGTTTAAGTAATGTGGTAACCCCCAACCGAAGCAAAGCACAAGGGTCTTTATTGTCTTGATAATATATGCTCTAGGACAAGTT
This sequence comes from Glycine tomentella, assembly GCA_007407185.1. Lineage (NCBI taxonomy): Eukaryota > Viridiplantae > Streptophyta > Magnoliopsida > Fabales > Fabaceae > Glycine > Glycine tomentella. The sequence goes on along the minus strand of PYAF01002226.1, from coordinate 1,444,139 downwards.
GAACAATGGATGAACTTGATTCATGGACTTGGGCAACATCGTTTTCGCCATAATAGGCTTCTCCACGTCCTTCTTATTTTGCGTGCCGAACATAAAGAAATGGCAGAAGAAACAAGTGGCCGCAGAGAAACTAAAAATCGTTAGCGAAGCATTGGAAGCTGCAGAAGAAAGAGCAGTGAGATTTCAACAAAGACATGACAGAATACTGAGCCAAATATGCGCGTCTTACTTGACCAATACAGAGGTGGTTGAAGCACTAGCGGGTGCTCGAGCAACCATGAACCAGGCATTGGACTTTGCAGTTGAATTGAGGAAAATTCAGTTTAGAATCATTGCTTCTTTCCCCGATGTAATCGATGTTCTGTTGGATACGTCAAAACAGACTCCAACAAATATACGGAGCTTAGGCCCTTCAAGAGATGCTTCAAGTTGAATTCCTCTTTATTGATTGTAATGTGCTTCCTTCAGCTCCTGTTAATGTGCACTACATCTTTATATTTTCATACACATTAGTACATTACCATTTTCGTGGCATAATTGTATGTATTTATTTAGTCTGTTTTAGTAACGTCATGAGTATGAACATTAGGCAATTTAGGCTGGCATCCATTGTTCCAATCTCTTTTCTGTCCATTTCCTTTTTCGTTAAATTGCCAGCTTAAGAATGTTGAATTAAGAGAGACTTGACCATCCTTTATGAATTATTTTATTTTATTTTGAAAAAACGATTTTGAATCTTTTTTTCACTAATTTAAAAGTCAAACTTGTCCAATTAGATTCACCTATATCAATACTATGAAACTTAACTAATGTTCGAGAAAAAAAATGTTATAAACAGAGAAAAAAATTATGTAAAAATTGAGTTTCATGCAATTGAAAAAAAGTGTAAAGAATTATTGAAATTTACCGAAAGCTATTGTTCGGTACTAGTTCCCAGGGTTTCTTAAGGCGTTACCTTGCCCATTATTCAAATTTACCGAATGCTGTTATATATAGCAAAAGTGTAAAGAATTTGGAGCGAATGCTGCTGACAATTCATTCTAATTTATAATAAGGGGTCAATATATAAAAGCCAACAGAGTGAACCAACCGGATAACATCAGTGGATTTAGCAATACTCATATTTACAGTTTACATGTTATAAATAACGAGGAAAACAGAAAATTCAAATAGTATTCACAGCAAGTGCCACTGAAAGATGATGCATCCACACTAGACTAGAATGTCTCCTCTGCCTTTAGGAAATTGTAATATTCAAGTTGGGTCATCTCTCCACCGGCTGCAGAATCAAACCGACATCGATAGAAGCTGCATAACAATTTCAATGAAGATTCACATCAAATTTTTAATTCACAGGAAAAAGAGCAAGTCTAAGACAAGGAATTAATGATCACTTTGGCATACATTTAAATCTTTGTCACATCAATCTTTATTTATTTGTATACCTATGTAAATGCCCTTATTTAAATCATTTTATCTATTTATTTTAAGATATAATGTTTCCCAAAACTGGCATCATTTATCAGTTATATCCTAAATTATAAGCATATGGAAAAAATTGTATATAAACACAAAAATATAATGATGCAGCTAGTCGGCTGGAGCCAATATTGAAGAAGCATCTTAACCTTGAACTTTTTAAAAAGGAAAACAAATAAATAAGCACAAAACCTGAATGAAGCCACCAACCTTGGACAATTTTAGCAAAGCAATGCATAGGTATACAAATAAATAAAAGTTTGATGGCTTTAAAGTTTAGTCCTCAAATCATTATTCTACCATAATGAATGCCTAATATCTCTTAAGCAACACCTTTCCCCTCTTTCCAAAGGAAAAAAAAAAAAAAAAAAAAAAAAAAAAAAAAAAAAAAAAAAAAAAAAAAAGCAGAGCATGACAAACTAAAGAGGGCACAGATATGATCCATTACTGACATACCTGCCATCCATGCCTAGTATTACAACTGTATTCTTTTGGTGGCCAAATGCAACAACATATTGCAAACCTTCTTGCAAGCGAAATTGAGCCACAGACCACTCTGAGCTAAAATACTTAGGTAGCACACCTACAAAACAGACAAATCAGATGATCGTGAGAACAATTTTCAATACAAAATTCTTAATTTCCAGACTAAATTAAACTTGGTAATGTTACAGTGACAAAGGTTATAAAAAATGGTCCATGTTCTCAATTGTAGTTGCATCAATCGCATTTGTTTGCAATATGAAGGATTATAACTGCAATCATAACCACAATTTAACACCTCAAAAGCAACAATTTTGCTGTTCTAGTTCTTTCACAATCACTAAGCAAGGCACCAAATTTCCACACAAGATCATTCGCAAATAAACTCATGGCACACAAACCTTTAAAAAAGGAAAGAGACGAAACCGCAGTGGGGCTAGAAGGATTTGCCTCAGAAGTACCATGTGATCTGTCATGCCCCAACAGTCCGGAATCAACCTTGAGGTTGAAAACATGAACGGTCCCCTTGTCACTTGAGACAGCCAGCCACTGCGCAGTAGGAGAAAAAGCAAGGCTGTATATCTCTGCTCTGTCTGCACCCCGCCGTACCTGAAAATCATTACCCGCACACATTCCCAGTCAAACCTCCAAAACATTTTGAAACCACTAACATCTCAAAACATTAAAAGCAATTTATTTCTCAACAAAGTTACTAAGCATGCATTAAGTTCCAACCATCCAACTCCTATCAAATTAATTTGAGCAAATCACACTAACACCCCCTATGGTTTCTTGAAATTCCACATGTAACCATGTAAAGGTTATTTGAAATACATTACCCTAACACAGTAATACCCATATAACAATGTAAAGGTATCGTGTGAATATCAAAGACAGAGAGTACCGTGTGCAATAGCAAGAAAGCACAAGGATTTGTAGAATGATTAAACAGACGAAAAAACATAGATGTTTTTGGTGTTGTTCTTCGATCAAAGTTAGAGTTTCATCTCTCGATAATTAACAAAGTGAAACTTTAATTTTGATTGGAAAACAACACTAAACATAGATGCAATTCCTTAAGATCTTTTGCTACATTTCTTCAACTAAGAGTTGAAGTTTCGTCGCAATAAACTCCGTTGATATTTAATGCAAACCAACCTTTGTCATAAATAACCGAAGTGAAACTCTAATTCCGCTCAGAAAAAACACTAAAAACACATAAGCCAAATGAGGTTGAATTCATTCATTAACCTCTTGGAGCAGTGAACCGTCGAGGGTATTGAAGAGCCTAATGAGTGTGCCCTTGGAGCTGGCGGTGGCAAGCAACCTCCCATCATGCGTGAGTGCAAAACACGCAATTCGGGAATCATGAGCCATGATGAACTTGGTCCTCTTGGAATCGTAGTGCTCAACCCTAACCTGACCCTTCTGCAACCCGGGGCACACCAACACCATCGTGGCGGAAACATGTGAAAGGTCGCAAAGGCCCTTAGGGTTTGCAATCGTCTCAATTTGGTGCAGTACCTTGAGATCGGAGAAATTGTAGACAAAGATCTTGTGGGCGAGGACGACGACGATTCGGTCGCGGCGGAGACGGACGCCTTTAACTTCGGAGCGGAAGGAGAGCTCGCCGATGCAGCGGGACTGGTGGTCGTCCCAGATCATGACCTTGTTGGGAGGGTAGAGGGGCTCGGAGAAGGAGGAGGAGGCACCGACGAAGGCGAGGATGTTGCAGCGGAAGAGCATGTGGACGAGGGCGACGCCGCCGACGCGGGGCCCGAAGTCGCGGCGGAAGATCTCGCGGAAGGGGTCGCAGTTGTAGATGCGGAAGCCGCGGTCGGTGGCGGCGGCGAAGCAACCGGAGTCCTGATTGAAGGAGAGGTGGAGGAGGGAGGGGGTGTGGGAATCGGTGGTTTGGGGTGGCTGATCGGAATGGAGGGTTTGGGGTGGGGTCTGAGACATTATTACTGGGAATCGAATAGAATGAGTGAATTGTTTGGTTTTGAAGGAAGGTTTTTTTATATTTAGAGGTTGGATTGGCTTTGGCTTCGTGCTTTGCAAGACAAGATGAATTTACCTGAATGAATGCAACTGATTTCACCCAGAATCACGTCAACAACCTATGACCTCTCTCTGGTACTACTAATCCAACTTCTTATTCTAATTATACCCTCATGCATATGTTTATTGGTTTAAAAATTCATAACACTTGTGATGATCATGTTGTCTTAGTAAAATCATTTTCACATAGCATAATCATTCTTGAAGCTGTTGATTGTGATGACAATATTAACATAAAATTTTATAAATGACATTAATTAATTCTTCAAAATATTTAATTTTTTGTTTATTATTTTTTTTTTTAGATTTTATAATTAAATAAAGTTTTGATTTAAATTTAAGATATTTTAATTTAATGATTAAGATTCATCATTATCATTTAAAAAAAAAATGTTCATTTTCATATGATCTATTATCAATCTCTCTGTATATTCTTAATATTTAACATGAAGTAAAAAATTATTAAATCTCTATTTATGTTTAGGCTTAAATCCACTTCGGTCCTTAAAACTTTAAGATTGTGCAATTTTAATCCTCCAAAATGAATTTAAGCCTTATTTTTAATGTTAACATAAAAAATAATTTTAAAATAATGGAAATCAAAAAATAAGACAATAAAGAGAAAAATTAGAGACAATGAAAAAAAATCATTCTTATTTTATTTTATCCATCAATACAAATAAGATGTCTAATAGGCATAAATTTACACCTCAAGAAACTTATTAAATTTGAAAAGATAAATGAAAAATGAATTGTAATCTCTTACGAAATAAGAAAATTTAGAGAAAAAACATCTACTCGTAATTATTCACAATTCTGACATTTTTAAGTTAATAAATTAGAATACGGCATTGCACTACACACGTCACCAAAACTTGCCGCTCGTTGAAGGATGGCAATGTTTTTTTATAAGAATAAGAATTCTTTTGTTTTAAATATTTTACATGATATGCATTTATTTTATCTTTTTTATACACACATTTCAAAAATAAAAATAACAAATACTATCCCGAAATTAGTTTAATGTATACAGCATATTACTCTATTCTCAATTCCAACGGAGCAAGACCCATAATGGCTCCAAAGAGTAGCCTGGCCAATCTATGGTAGCCATGCATTGCCATACACTTTCAGGACAATAAGAGTACGAAGTACATGTAATGTGAGCATTAGGTGGGTTTCAATTTCAAAAATGAACAAGCCCCCTCATCCCGGTAACCAAAAAAACTCCCCCACCCTCGAAAATGATTCAATTCAAGTAGATGAACAAGAAAACAGAAATGAAAAGGCAGCTAAATGAGATGCTACTATCAATATGGTAGTACATTTACATTGTGAAGATTAAAAAAAAAAAAAAAAAGTCTCAAAATAAGCGGCTACTGAAGGATTATATTTCTCGGTTCATGCATTTCCTCGAGTAAGTCATTCACTCACAATCCAACTAGCCCGCATTTTTTCTTGTATTGGATTTCGGTCTACAGATGAGTACGGAGCCATTTTGTTTTTATCAAAGTGGATGATAGGGCACGTAACCTAATATACTCGTCAAGTTATTCACAATATCGTTGCACCTTGTCAGAAGGCTTATCATCTGCTGTGATATATCAACAGTGGGTGCAGTAGCTGATGCAGTCGCGTTTATAAAATTGGGTGTATTTCTGGGTGGCATTTCGGAATTATGCAAATTATGTTGTGGGATTTTCGTAAACTGAGTAGGAGGGGGAGGAGTATTAGGCAACGATGTTTGAGAAATAGCCTTTTGAACGTTCTTACTATTAAAATCCATAGCAACAGAAGAAGGTGCACCACCATCAGCAAAACTAACACTGTTGAAGTTGTTCCTATTACCCACCATTAATTGCTCTCCCCTACTACTTTCTTCCCCACCTAACATGAATTTTACACGCGGAGTCCCCTTACTACTACCTCCATTACCGGCCCCCTGGCCTGGCTCATCTGCAGTAGATTTCTTCAGTATAGATTTGAGCTGAATCGTTGGCTGAGGAAGAGGTTGCTGCTGGGATGATGACTGGCGTTGAACCACGGTAGGATTCTTGACCCGAGGTGATTCATTGGCACCATTGTCTCCCCTAGCCTTTGCAGCTTCAGAGACTTCAGATGAAGCATCACTAAATTCCCGGAGGAAGCACTTCACACCAACGTTGCCAAATAAGGATTGGTTTGCTAGAGCATATTTATATGCAGATTGTGCATCTACCTTGTGCAAGAAAACAACTCGACATGTTGAGGTCTTCCAAAACACGCGGAGACCTGATTGGTCTATTGGCCCAAAACGAGCAAACCTTGCTTTCAGCTCTGCAACAGATGGTAGTGATGTTTCTAGGGGGAACTTGATCACCAGTATGGTGGGTTCAACCGCCTTGGCTGGACGCTCCACTTTCCTGGTCAATTCTGGTTTCACTACCTTGGGTGGAGCCTGGGCCATGGATTCTTTTCCATCTCCTTGATGGGCTTCAGAAGTTTTCTGGCCACCTGCCTTCTTCTCTGCAGCCAGTGCCTTTATATTCTTGATTTTCTTCCATCTTTTTTCAGTAATTTCTTCTTGACAATCAGAGAGGGCTCTTTTCCGCCCAGCTTTGGTTGGATCATCAGGCCGAACAATGTGTTTTACAGGCTTTATAAGTGATAAAGCTCTGGCACAATCATCAGGACCGTCTGATGTCCCAACACTGGATGGAAGTCTACGAACTTCAGCAGCTTCATTCTCCGTTACTGAGGGTGGGGATACAGTCAAGCTTTTCTGATAAACAAGAGACCTGAACCGCAAAAAGAACTGCCTAGTAACTGCAGGGATCCCTCTTTTAACACCATGAAAAGGATCCAAAGCAAGAGCTTGCAAATCAACCAAAAGATGGGGCAACTCAATATTAACTTCTGCCATGGAATCCATGGGCATCAAATTACAGGTAGAAGAATCCACCTGCATTGGTTCAGATTTCCCTGATAGCTGTACAGCTTTTTCAGAAGTAGAAATCTTCTCCAGATGGCCTGAGGTAGGTTGTAAATTTAAAGCCTTTTTCATTTTTTTCTTCTTTTTCCCCTCAATACCAGAAGTCTCAGACTTCAAGTCATTTGCAGGCCGCTTATGAACTTTTATCTTCTTTGGCACACCATCAACATTATGTTTGTGATGCTTAACTTGCTTAACCTCATCAGATGTAGCCAGGAATCCCTGCTCTATTTGCTGAAAATCTTCATGTGGTCCTGATGGAGTTAAATTTCCATCATTTTTTACATTAATAGAAGTTTTGCTCTCCATATTGGTAGACTGAGATGACTCATTAACTATGCTTGGCAATGCCATCTCCCCAGACAAATGAGGCCTGTCCATGCTTTTACTAGCAAAATCCACTGGTTCAACACTCCTGGTCATTTCTGGGGATGCATGACCAATGCCATCTGATTGAACCTGGTCTGCAACAGCTATTTCGGCTTTTACAGTTGAAGCTGCAATGTCTTGGCTCATAAACCCTGTGTCTTCATGCTTCTTCAAAGCCTCAGGCACAGCCGACACTGCTAAAGGCCTCTTTTGAAGCACATAACTCCCAGCTGCATCCGATGTCTCCCTGGAAGATAACTGGAAGGTGTTACTGGGTTCATCTCGACGCAAAAAAAGATACTTGTCCTTCTTAGAATTGTCCTTAGCTTTAACAGATTTTGTTGCACTCTTCTTCTCACCACCCAAAGTTTCTGCTATCACCATTGGACCACTCAAAGGAGCTGGAATATGCAACCAAAAAAGCATCAGAAAAATGGTAGCATTCACATACTAACCCTATTAGAATAGCTAGACAGGCAGCAATCATCAAGATATCATCCAATGCACACCAACTAACATCCTTTCACAAGCAATTAAATTTCATGAGCTTACAATGTAATAACATATACACACAGCTCATAAATGCAAATGGCCTAGTTATCCTAATGCTGCAGCCTGCACAGGAAGCTTCACCTTTCACACAACTTTTTTGCCAGGATAGTAGGAATACTTAATTAAAGTAATTATGAATAGATTATGATTATGATAATTAGTACAAAGGAAACCTAATGAAGAAAAAATTAGAAAGAACTGTACCATTGGTAATCTAAGGAGGGTTAAAGGATAAACTTACTGACCCTGTTTGGATAAACTTATTCAAAAACCACGTTTAGGAGAATAAAACAAGGAGATAAAATGCATTCAGCTTCTGCACAAGCTAAAATCAACTTATCCACCTTAACTTTGGGAGAAACTAAATAAAAAGAGCTTCTATAAAAATAAAGTGTAAAAGTTGATTTTAGTTCATGCAACAAGCTCAATTCACACTTATACGGTAATTGCTTATGGAAAAGTTTATCCAATCCAGGCCAGAGTCTCACAATGTTCACAAAAAATGCATATAACAACATCCAAAATGGAAAACATAGAAGAGCATTATAATATACCTTTAGCAGGAAGCCTCACAGGCTGATCAAGGCGATTACCGATAGACTCCGAAGGGCGCCTCGGCTGCACACTGAAAGCTTCAGCATAAGTCTCATCATACTGCTCAAACACTGCCCTTCGAAAAGCAAACGCAGTGGCCCTATTCTTAGTGAAACCAATGCTTCTCGGATCACCACCATGTGGATTCATTGCCAATTGCTTCACAAAAGAAAGCATCTCCACAGTTCCAAACTCACTCTTCGCCCTTCTGATCTGAGCATCAGAATACACTCCAGGCTCATAATCCGGTACCTGAACAGAATAATACCCTTCCACATCGGTGGGGCGAAAATTCCCGGGGGCCCTACAACTACAAACCAATCCAAGGCCGCATCTTCTACTGGCCTCATCCAGGGCCTCCTCCACGGCCTTCAGGAAGTTTCTAGAACTTATCTGCCGCGATTTCTCCGCGAAATTCGCGTCAAATGGGATGAGCTCCGACGGCTCGAACCACCCGTAGCTGCTGTCACCGAAGAACGCCACCAGCACGTGGCCCTCCCTCTTGGTTCTTCGCACCGCGGAAGACGCGAAAGCTTCGTTGTATATGTGCCCCGGCCACCATGGGTGCGATTTCACCTTCCCCCACACCATGTCACCGATTTCGAAGCCGTGCCCTACGTTCCTCGAAGCTCCGCCGGCTGCCACGTAATCGTCGAACTCCGATAGCAGCGAATTGACCTCGGAGTTGGAGAATCTCGCTGATTCGGATGCGGGTGCCGCGTTGTCCTCCGATGAAACCCTAACCCTAACCCTAACATGTTCTGCTGCGGAAAGGGGAGCATCGACCGGTTGGAGCCGGTTGTCGGGGTTTGCATCGCCGGTTGAGACGGTGAGCGTGGCGTGGTTGTTGTGATGTTGACTCATGAGCGGGTGTGAGGAGAAGCTAATGGGAAATGGAAAGGGACAATACCATATCGCGCGAGGGGGGAAAATGGCAGTAAGACACAAAAAGTGTGAGTTTTTGGATGGGATTAAAGGTTTAAAACCCTAATTGTTGCACAGAGAGAGATAGAGAGAAATGCATTTTCCTGTGTATCATTTTTTGGTGGTGGATCAGCTATAGTGGAGGAAAATCATTTCTTTCTCACTTTAAAATAAAAGTTTCAAGTTTTAGTTAAACATTTTTTTAATAAAATATTAATTTGATCTTCTATTTAATTAAATAATTAATTTATTCTTTTTATTATTAAAAAAATCAATTTAATCCCAGAATTTTTAAATTAATGCAATGTTGTTCTTTTCGTTTAATTAAAAAAACGATATCAACTTCTTGTATACGTGACACAACAGAAAAAAAAAATAACAAGTATTTGTAACGCAAGATACCTTAATTAAAAATTAAAAAAAAACTGAAGAAAATAATTTTAATGAAATAAATTATATAAAGAGAAAAAAATATTATCTTGTGACACTTGTGTTCACTCGAGTTTTTTTAAGAAAAATTAGTCATAACTTTTATGATACTATTTTATACCAATATTATGGTAAAATATATTACATAAGCTTTGATAATAAAGAAATTCATTATAAGAATAATAAAGAAATTAAAAATTTAAATAATAAAAGGATCGATTTAAACTAATCAAATAAATGAAATGATCAAATAAGTAATTTAATATTTTTGTTTAACTTAACTCTTCTCAAATAACACAAAAGAAGTTAATATACATTTATAACTTCGTTTTTGTTGCTAACTGAAATTCAGATCATAGAATTAAGGTTAAAGAGGTGAAAGTAAATATATTTTTAAATAAGAAAATAATATAATCAATAATTTTTTTTATCAATTTTAAATTAATGTGAAAAACTCGTAAATTAAATTGACTCTTGTAAATCATTTTTAATTTGAAAAACACGAAAAAGAATGCTCATTTTATAAACTCGTAAATAGTTTTTTTTACTCCAAAGCTTGATGTAAAGATCAAGTAAAAAATTGCTTGTTGTAAAGCATTATAGTTATAAAAAAAATAACTAATAATTGAAAAATGTATAAGGAGATTTGCAATAATTTATTTATCATATTCAACCAATTGAATTAAACTCCATAATAGTATTATAGTTAAATCAGATGTATGAATAATGTTTAAGAAAAATTGCAACTACAATGACCACTAACACTTAATTTGTAAAAAAACACTCACCTCCTTTGAAATGGCATCAAAGAGTGACTCTTTAAAATTATTGTATTCTTCTTCATCTATACATGATCTGAATACTAATCTTTCTATCAAAAATAACAAAAAATCTATTTAAAGTTATTGTATTTTTCTTCATCTGTACATGATCTGAATACTATTATTTCTATCCAAAATAACAAAAAAGCACACATAAAAGAAAGAAAAACATAAAAAAAGCACAAACTTTACTAGTCTTGCATGGTGGAATTGTTAATAATATAGGAGAATACAATGTATCTTTATTTTTGCAACATACAATTGTTTTTGCCTTCTAAAAATTTGGGAGTGTTGAGCTATGAAAGAAGCCATGAGGTGTCTTCTCTGGTTAGCCAAGTAATGTCACCTATTTTGCATGGGGTGTGCAACTTGTTAAACAAAATAAGGACGTGTTTCACTTGATCAAACAAATAAAGGATGTGTGTCACTTGATCAAACAAATAAGGATTTTAATGTTTATTTAAAAACTAGAAAATATGTAAGTATCATTTGAGGATACCTTTGAGGAAAGTGAGTGTAATTTTTCCTATTTTTTAGATTGGTATTTCACTATCATTATTTTCAAATTTTTATAATACTACTGTTATTTTTTTTGCTGAATGATGATAATAATGCGATGGTCTCTATTATTTTATTACTAAGGTTATGAATTTTTACATCATTAGTCAATAAAAAATAATTATATATGATTTTTAAATAAATTAATTTAAAAAACAATAAACTTATTATACTACAATATATAATTAGATGTGGTTACATTACATATACTAATAGACATTCATATTTTATTATGAAAATTTTATTTTAAAAAATTAAATAAATAGTATTTGATTAAACACAAACAATAATTTTCTTATGGTTTCACAGTAAAATTTCTCTCTTTTTTTTCCTGCGTTGAAATCATTTATAGTTAACAACCAAATGATTGATCTTATTGTAGTTAGAGAAAAGTAAAAAGAATTTCGCCAAAGCAAAAAAAAAAAAAATCACTTCCAAAGAATATTTATGTTTTCATTCACTAATGGATCCAATGAAATCACCAAAAATGGCGGGAACAAGAACATGCACTGTTTTGAACAAACAGCCATATGATGATATGAAGATAAATAGCTAAAATTACAGTACATGTGAAATATGTATTGCTGCAAGACCCCCAAGGGGACTTCCTAAACAGAAGCTAAATTTTATTTCCTTCACCAAAAAAGAATTGAATAAAAAAAATGTATTGGGTGTTAAAACTGGCTAATGAAACTAAATGCAACAAAGCTATCCGGTTAGTTTAATCGCGCGATCACTCGAACCCATGCACCACCCGAACCCTGCTTTTGCTTTGCATTCAAGGCAGCCTGCTCGGATGCAACTTTTTGTCGCTGGAGGAGTTCAAGTTCTTCATGTAGTGTCGCAATTACTTAATTCAACAACCTCCTCCTATCATCCCAAATACTCTTTTTCAATGAAATAAAAATAAAGGTAAATAATCATTTTCGTTTATCAATGTGTAAAGCACTGATAAAGTCGTCCTCGAATGATGAAAATTCAAATTTTTGCCCCAAAAGTAAAAAAAATGTGACAAATTCATTCATCCTTTAATTTTCGTTCGTTACCTTTAATGAAAGAGCCTAAGTGACACGTTCATGGACGAATTTATCAACGCATAACACACTCATGGATGAATTTGTCAGCACTTTATCCAAAATATAATTTAATCTTCATCTTTTCCTTTTTTTTAATTGTTGCAAGCATAACATCACAATAAACACTTTAAAAAAAGGAAAACAAACATAAGTTAGAATGAACATAATAATAAGCATAATAATAAGCACAATAATCATATTTGGGTAAGGTATTGTCTCATATTTTTGCTTTAAAATTTCTAATGTGACACTATTTTATCCAAAATATGAGACTCAAACAAAAATGTACTGCCATTAAATTAATCCTTACAAAAAATGAGACTCAACTTGATTTTGTCATTACCTAATGTTGTTACAATAAAAATTTCATAACAACAGATAAATTATGTTTATTAATCAATATTATGTTTATTATTATGTGTGTTCTAACTTATGTTTGTTTTCCTAATTCTTTAAGTGTTTTATTGTAATTTTATGCTTGCAATAATTAAAAAAGAGAGAAGATGAAGATTAAAGTATATTTTGGATAGAGCGCTAATAGATTCGTCTTTGAATGTGTAGAGCGCTGACAAATTCATCCCTGAATATGTCACTAAGCTTTTTCATAAATCGCAATGGACGAAAGTTAACGGATAGATGAATTTGTCACACTTGTTTTACTTTCGGGGACAAAAATTTGAATTTCCATCTTTCGAGGACGAATTTGTTAACGTTTTACATATTCAGGGACGAAAATGACTATTTTTATCCAATAAATAAATAATCAAATTCTTTCATATTAAAAGGAGACAAACACCAAAAATCTAAAGCAACCTCAATCAGACAAATTACCATAAATAACAAAGATTCTCCCATGCAAGTATGTGATAAGTGTCATATTTTAGTTATTTTTAACATTAAAATGTTATCATCTATGTTTTGATTTTAGTAGATTTTTTTTTATAAACTTTCCTTAATTCTAGTTATTTTATATATTATACATTTATAAATATTTTTGTTTAAATATGGAAGATTCATCAATGCATTTTTTATGTTTTAATGGTTATTTGTTGGATCTAAAAATCAAGCCAAGATAAAGAGCACCGAGGGTTATTATGAAGAATTTCATAGTGTCACTCGCCTGGGCTAACAATCAACTCGTCTGGGCTAATGAGATTCCTTCAGCATGAAGGAACGAACTCGCCTGGGCGAGTATCACTCATGATCGCATCCTTCATAATTTATTATATTGATTTTGTGCTCTACACAATGATCGACTAGTTTCTTCGAATGATTGAATGCAATTTTTGTATCCTTATGTATTTCTTTTGATATTTTATATATGTGTGTGTGTGTGTGTATGTGAATCTTTTCTACTTATTACGTGTGATTTCATTATGTTCGTAATGTTTGATTCTATTTGATCACTGGTTTCATAAAATTGGATTTTAAGTTTGACTGGAAAGTACTCTTAGAAGTTGAACGTAATGAATTTACTCTTTATGTTATATTACTAGGAATAAAACATAACGTTTTGATTGCAAATAGTTTGAAATTATGATTATAATGTTGAGATATTTATTTCATATGTGAGGAATCAATATTCAGTAAATATTCTTAGGATTCTCGAATGCAAAGGATCAATTCGGAGGTGATTTAATGTGTGCATCGATGATGTTAAAAAATAATTCATATGTATTAATATTATTTGGATATTGAGGGTATGAAAAATGAAATTCAATCTTAAGTTTCTCTTGAATTAATTAAATTCATTTTATTTATTTTACATGTTTTAAGTATTTTTTACGTACTAATTCCATTATTTCTGTTATTTTTGTTATTTTCATTAAATCCATGAGATTTCGATTAAATTTGTTGTACATAAATATTTAACGGATTACTTTTATATGAAGAATCTGATTAACTCAAATCCTTATAAAGACTATCTCTTTTATAAAATTTATAACATGTAACGATATTAATTCGCTTACCAAAAATCTAACAGTATATATCACCAAAAATCCTTATACATAAGTTTTGTTATTTTATCTTGACTTTTTCTCCAACAATACATCATTCTGTGAGTTGGGTTCACTCTCTCAATCAGGCAAACTTTTTAGACATCATGTACTTTCACAATTCACAGTTTCACTTCTCAATGTAATGATAATGAGCATTAATGATTACCTCAAGTTTAAAGCACCTTGACTGCTCAGAAGCAAGTTGACCATGTATTGATTGGAGTTCCTGCACTCTCAGTGCGATAAAAATGAGGACACCTTGATAGCATTATAGGATAATATACAAATTTTGTTTATAGATCTCATGCATTCTACTTATATTTATTAATGTATTATTAGAGACACTATTTTCACCATATAACTTAGAGTCCTTTCTTAGCCCTACATAAATAAAGGAGTTGTCATGGCATGTTGAAATTATTAGACTTTAACACCATCGTTTCCTAATACTTCACCCATGCATTCTATTCAATGTGTACTAACAACATAATAGCCTGCTGATCCAAAAACAAAATAGCCCATTTCAATTGTTTCAAAATTAAAAAAGGAGCTTCAACAATTAAAGTAGTTACTTTGCAAAGGTCAGAGTTACGAGTTTCAGCTTCTGATAGTTCTTGCTTTAGTTGAAGAGTTAGCAACTTGCTCAGCCTTTAGGACAGTTATAAGATCACCTTTCGATTTCTGCAAGATACAAACAAATAAAATGGGAAAGTGGTAACTAGTAAGTATTGAAATGAAATGCACCAATTACAATATATGATTTATGCCTGTAATTAGAATAATCCACACGGAATTTGCAGTAGTTGAACAGTAAAATAGGAATCCACTATCTACAAATACATGTACAGTGTATAGGTTTGGAGTTTCTTTTGAGCTTCCAAATGATTTTTCATAACTATTTTAGCATTGGTCTTAAGATCACCAATAAGTGAAATATCACACAATCTGCCCAATGACATTGGCTAGATGTGTTGGTCAAGTTAGTCAAGTGAAATAATACATGGTTACAATGATACGTACTATTGAATCAACATTGTCCACGACAAGTTCCTTAATAATCCATTTGTGGCCTGCTTCAGACTCCAGATCTTGGGTAGCATTTGTGGCATTATGCACACCAGAAACACTATTTGGGATGGAATTTTCTATTAGTTTTGATTGCAAGGTTGATATGTGGCTTGACATAGACTTGAATGCAACAAACTACATCAGGGGAGAGAGAACAATAAAACACCAAAACAAAGTAGAAAAGGCCAAGATTTTGAAATAATCTTTTGTTCTTCACCTCATCATTGTAATATCCATTGTATCCTCCAAATGATACAAGGGTGTCTTCACCATCATATGAGCTTACAACCAAACTCGAGCCCTGCAATGGGAAACTAAAATTTTGTCATATCTTAAGCATACAACACAAAAACTATGTGAAAAGTCTTGGTATCTTCCTGATGAATGATGATAGCATTGAGTTAACAAGGATCAGTTAATTAGAATTTATGGCACAAGCAACCTTATAAAAAAATCATACAACAAAGGGAGAAGTTAAAAAAAATAGAATTCTTGATAAGAACATTTACCATCACGGGATAATAACCATCTGGAGGGTTATTTTATCTAATATATTATACATAATAACTAGTTCAAATGGTTATTTTCTCTACATTGCTAATATTTTTAACAAGAATTCATTATTTGGAATTCTCCCATGATAAAAGGTCCCTACACAATTAAAGTTACGTCACTAGCAACAAGAACACGCCCTTGAACAGAAGTTGCCACTGGCCAAGTCAATGTAGACATATTCAACACAACAGTATCTGAGACCCCTGCAGAATATCATGGAATATAATTTGAAACGGAGCATGTATAGCTATAATAAGACAACGCAAAAAATGTCCTTAAATCTAAAATAAACAATAAATTTGCAACAACCTAGGTGATAAATCCATATGGATACATAACTTATTAGGTATATGTTAACATTGGAGTGAGTTAGTTGTACCAGGTTAATCAGAAGATACAGGGTACGTCGTTGCCTATAAATAAGAAGGGTTGAGAAGGAAAGGCATTTTGTCATTTGAGAGGAAATCGGGACCTTTGAGCATTGGGAGTTGTAGACCCTCAAAAGTTCTACAGTGATTTAAGAAAGGAAGATTTTCCTTATTATTTGTAATAAGATACTGGGTGGGTTTCTGTCATAACTACAACAGAAGTTCCCTTCACAGTTCACAATGATCCAAATGTTTAATAATGTTTTTACTTGTAAACTCTCTTTCACAATGAACAGTAAGCATTAAAATTTCCACAAATAAGCACTCCATCGTTACTTCAATTCATAATCAAATGATAGATTAGTCCTTTATAATTTTTACTTCCCTTTTTAAAGTCATGAATTTATACCTGTTACTGTAACTCCAAAATCTGTTATAAGGATCAAGACAATAAAAATTGGTAACTAACCTCCTTCATCTATGGAATTGGGGGAGATAGATGCAAACAGAAGTAAGTCATCTTGTAAAATAAGTGCTTGTTTGAATTTAGTCTCTACTCTAACTGTCTAAGTAATAGATTCTGTAGGGGTCCTAGGGGAGGGATGTTAGTATAAAAGGTTAGTTTTTACCAGAGAATGCATCTGGAGTCATTCATTGATTTATCATTTTTCTTAAGTTAATAGATTTACAGATAAAACAATGCATTATACAGTATCTATTTAAGTTCACAATTACTCACACCAAATGTATTTGATTAAACTAGTTTAATTGGTTTATCACACACACAGACACACTCAAACATGAACACGAGCTTGTTTGTATGTTTGAAGGCAAGCCAAACCAGTTAACTTTGCAGCACCACCATCAGAAAACTAGTTTTATTTATTTATTTAGTTTGACCTCTAAAAGAATAGACATGTGTACTATGTGAATTGCAAAAAATCATATCACTCTTATTGTCACCTCCACCAACAATGAACCAGTTCTCCCCTACTGGCATACCAGCATGTCCATCACGAGGTGCCGGTATTTCACCCAATTGTGTTGGTCGAGACCATTCCATCTGTGTAGTTCACGTAGATGATTAGATGAAGATGATTTTTCTGGTTCACAAGTTAATATAAAAGGCTATGGTCTTACTGTTTGCATATCGAGAACATGTAAATCATTGTAGCAAGTTGCATATAACACCCTGTGTGCACCCGGCATATTAACATTATCAGAATATCAGAGTAACGCATCAAGCATAGAACTAAATAATAAAGGAAGCTTTAATCAAGTGTAATACAAATTATATACATATATGGTGAATCTCTGTCTGATACAAGATACATTTCCTCAAAACTATACAGATATTCCCTAGGTATCCAAAATATAATCAAAATAAACAATTCATGAGCCATCAAGCTCCATCGTCTAAACCTAGGGTTATCCACCACTTTATCCCAACTCAGGCCTCTTGCCTTGGGATCTCTCAGCAACTTCTGTCTCAGTTCCTGTAACATGAGCCCCAGACAGGAGTGAGATAATCATCCCAGTAAACTCAGGATTCTCCGAGGTTTCCCTCCCCCTAGTTCACTTTTCAGTATACAGAAATATATATATATATATATATATATATATATATATCTTAGCATAACAGAAATCATATCATATTAAAATGGCATCATACAATTAGCCTTCACGGCTCACATAAACCATCTGTATGCACACGGCCATTCCAACTCAAGCAAAAGCAAACAATACACAGTGCCTGAGAGAGATCATCCACCGAGTGGGTACGTTCTCTCAGGACTTCCCTCTGAGTTCCTGAATAGGATCATCCACCGAGTGGGTACATCTACTCAAGACTTGCCGCCCAATACCTGAATAGGATCATCCACCGAGTGGGTACATCTACTCAGGGTTTACATGGACGCCTATGGATTATCCCAAGGGAGATCATCCACCGAGTGGGTACATTCTCAAAG
Organism: Glycine tomentella; assembly: GCA_007407185.1. Lineage (NCBI taxonomy): Eukaryota > Viridiplantae > Streptophyta > Magnoliopsida > Fabales > Fabaceae > Glycine > Glycine tomentella. Next base: position 1,425,861 of record PYAF01002226.1, on the reverse strand, counting down.
GGGTCCATAGTTTCTCAGTCTACTGGCCAGTAGATTTCATGCAATCACATCACAATCATCTCATATAGAACCCAAACAAGCACACACTATACTAGTGTAATCAATGCCATCATCATAATCAACACAATATACACTATCTCAGTGTAACCAACACAAATATACCCTATCTCAGGATTTAGCTAGCATTCAGTTGCCAGCATGCCATCAAGACATTTCATCAATATTCAACACATATTTTAGTAATAAAGCATCAGCATGTGAGTTATATCAAGCAAACACCCAATGTGGGTGTAGTGAACACAAGCAGGGGAAACAATCCCCAAGAACATTGAGTTTACCTGGTCTCAGCTCAGAATCAGCTTTCCTAACCTCGTGGTGATCTCTACCAGCGATATGCGCTTCACGCCCTACAATAGGCATGAATCAAAGCATCAGTAACGATTTTCAACAGCTTATATGAAAGGAAATGTTCTTCTTTTCTCTATCAGTCCATGTCTTCTAACTTAAGGTTCATATTAGCCCAGCTTCTACTAGGCCGTCCATTGACCCTCAATGGTCTGCCTCAGTCTAACAAAGGCCTTAGAGTCTTTTTAAGACTCTGTACAACTCAATTCAAAGTGTTACCAGTATCAAGAACCTACATTGGTTCATCTCAGCCAAAACAAACATATTAACATGTTTTCACCGTTCATTTGGCCTTATGAACAACTTTTGTAAAGGTACTTAAGTTAATTCAGGCCATAGTACCTCTTATTCACACACACTTCTTCCTCCCAGAGCCAGACTCAAACTTCATCACAATTTCAGTTTCAAGGTTCCATATCTCTCAGAACAACCTCCTAATTATTCTTTTCTAAAGAACCTAAGCCTAATTCCAGCCCTATAGTCAATTGGTTACTATTCACCCACTCTCCCATTCCACAATTTAAACGGTTAAAACGTAAGTTTCTTACCTCAGATTAGTCGAGGAAGGT
>PYAF01002226.1:1402346-1424787 GCA_007407185.1 Glycine tomentella | reverse complement strand
CCTTATCCCTTCCAAAGCTTAGCTCTCTCTCAAGAACTCAAGGAATGGGGTTCTCTCAAGGGTTAGGCTGAAATTTGGCTTCTATTCGGTTCCAATCAAGGTTATAGGTGATTAGGAGGTGTTTATATGGTTTATGATGAAGGTTTGAAGCTTCTAAGGTACATTAATGGCGGTCCAGGCTCAGGGAAGAAGAGGAACAATGGTTTTCTCTGAAAAAAATGTGAAATGACCTTTTATAGGTGGTCTGACCGACATGCCGCGCCAATCACGCCACTCTGGTGCCCTTGGCGCCAAAGTCCAGTGCATCTGGCGCCCTTGACGCCACTTTGGCGCTCTTGGTGCCAATTTCCAGCACCTGTGGCGCTCCTGGCGCCAACTTCCAGCACTTGTGGTGCTCCTAGCGCCACTTTGGCACTCCTGGCGTCAACTTCCAGCACCTGTGGCGTTCCTGACGCCAGACTCTGTCGCTAATTCCGTCACTAATTCTGTCGCTAATTTTGTCGCTAAATCTGTCCCTACGGCTTTTGCGACAGAATTTTATAAATTTAAATTTTTATTTCTTTTATTTCCTTTTTATAAAAAGCCTAGGTTATTATATTGCATGTGAACCCCCACCGAAGATAAGCAAGTATCGCTACACATGAACAACCGCAGCATGATTAGACCTTGGAGAAGGAAGCACCCCACTGCCAAATGCCAATTAAGACTTCTTTAGCATCAAGCATTAACATGCTTCCTTTTTCATTCTTGCATCTCTATATAGGAATACAAAACCAATATATAGCATATTCGACACTCATGAAAATGAGTAACATAATTACCATGCATCAAAACCAGGTTTTGGCATAAGTAGAAAAGTTAGTTGGAAAACAAAGTCAACCTTAAATTTGCACCTGTGAATTTTTTTTTTGTTTACACCCTTAAAACATTAACATCTCCCAACGTATCAATTAAAACTTCCATACCCACTCCCCCCAAACCAAAAAAAAAAACAGGTAAAATAAAAAGAAATTGGGAGACAAAGGTTGCTTCAGGAAACTTCTTACACAACATCAATTTCATCCCATGTCATGGTTTCCAAATCAAGAATATGCAAGTCATTCAAGACAGTTCTTTTTGCATCTTCTCCACCAAAAATTACCAAGCTTGTCCCCACTAAGGTAACTGATTCTCCTCCACGTGAGACCTATAAAACATATATGAAAAAATGCAACTTAGCATTTCATTAGTGCATTTTTTTTGTGTGAAAAACAATAAAATTACACTTCCCTCCCCTCCCTTCATAGATACTTAAACCTTAAATTACACTTGTTTTCCCTCTGTTTTTTTTTATAAAAAAAATATTGCTCCTTTCTCCTAAGAGAATAACATTTGTAACATTGTGATCCATTTTAATGTGAACAAGCCATTTGGGGGTTGGTTGTTCCTCCCTGCAATGCTCAACGATATTGGCAACTAAATTTAAATCCCTACTATCAATTTTAGTGCCATAGAAGACACATTGAAAATTTTGATTCAAGTTCCAAAACCAATAGTAAGGTTGTTTAAAATTTAATTTTCTAAAGCCTAAAATCAATAATAGGGTGTTCAAAATTAGCTACCGATAACACTTAAAGTTTATAAGACAGGGAAAATGCCACTACAAGGCTCGTTCGTTAAAGTGGAGTAAAGTGTAGAACATTTCTATATTTCATCGGAGGGAAGTTTACGTAATTTTTTAAAATTAGAGGGAAGAAGGGTGTAATATAAGAAGGAAGAGGAGTGTAATAAGAAAGGAAAATAAAAGCTAGTATTGTATCAAATTTTAAAAAACCATTAAATTAATGCATCTCTTGTTAGGCAGTTAGGGAAAAGCAAATGCAACTGTTGCAGCCATCTATGTACAAAATTCAAGAGTTTCTAAGTTTTTAAGGTTAATAATACACATAGAAGAAATAATAATACATACTGAGGGTTTCTTATAAGTCTTTAGTGTTGACCATGTAGTCATTTGTAGATCAAACACTTTCACTGTTATAATACAATCAACATTTACTAATGTTAAAAAAGAAAGCTTAATTGTAATTACAATGAAAAAGTATAACAATAAAAGAATACAAAAGTAGGGAAAAGAAAACCACTAAACATGGGGAAAGCACCGTATTAATGGATATATAGATTGAATCAACAAAGCAAAATGTTACATTTTTATTCAACAAAAATTGACTTGAAAGACCCTAGAAAATTTGTGCATAAATGTTTTCCTTTCATATATGCTCTAAAATTTCATCACTTCCCATTGTCTTGATTGCTTTTCATTAAGGTGAATAAAGTAATAGTATGTTGCCTTTTAGTTTTTTTAAATGAAGAGTAAACCATCAAAGCTTATGTTCTGAAACTCATCTAGAAAAAATTCCTAAAATTTTAATTTCTACATGCTTCATGTTTTGAACATACAATAGTGTAAAAAAAGTCTTACACATATTATCGCAACGTAACTGGTCACAATGGAATGACGATTAAAAAAAGATAAAGCATTTTCTTAAAAAAGAAAAAGTTAGGAGAGTCGCCACCAACGTTTATTTAAGGAAAACATCGAAAAAATCAAAGAAATAAAGTATGGTCTATGATTTTGAGAGGAAAAAAGTTTGAGTCATTTACGCACGGAGAAGGTGTTAGCACCCCACATGTTTGTCATGAATACGACAACATTTAATCGAGTGTGTTAAAAATAAAGTGACTTTTTAATTTATTTGTTTTCCCTTAAGAACATGACTTAAGTTTATTTTATTTTTGTTTATTCAGAAAAGAAAATTAAATTTTTATTTTTAGAAAAGAGAGGATTTTATATTGTTTTTTTAGGTCGGCAAGGGGTGTGCCCTCGCTTCTACGTATCGCCAAGTGCAATGAGAAAATCAAACTTACGTAGTCTTTTTTAGAAAACAACTTGTGTATTGAGTTGACTTTAAGTTTTTTTAAGGATTTATTTTAATTGCGTGAAAAATAGTCATTAAGGCATTGGACCTTAAAACAATGTTAAATTTTAAGAAAAAGACGAGAGAATCGCTTAAGGCATTGGAGCTTGAAGTGCTCTCGAATAATGTGTAATTTTTTTGAGAAAAAAGAGAATTAAGTGATCATTTATTTGAGTATTTTTAGCATTTTTAGAAAAGATTTTGGATTTGTGGTAAACTTCATGAAGTCAAGCAAGTTGGAGACCCAACATGGAGTGTAAGGAACGTAAGCATGTACTACAAAAAACTAAAGTGAAATTGCAAAAATAAATAAATAATTAACATGACATTATGTAATCAAATAAATCAAATGAAAATAGAAACTGATAGAATGGAGGTGGGGAGTACACTTAGTAATTAACGGTGCATACATGAAAAAATGAATCCAATTAGCAGTGCTTATTTTATTTCAAAATGGGCCACCCAAAAGGTGAGGGAGTGCAAATATGAAACTGGAGTGTCAAATAACATTACGTGTTTTGTTTCAGAAAGGACTAGGCCCAACAACTAACGGGTGCAGTTATGGAAATGGTAGCAGTAAATAGCATTACTTATTTTGTTTTAGAATGGGTCAGACCCAAAAGTTAAGGGGTTGTTTTTATTAAAATGGTGGTGCAATTAGCATTATGTAGTTTGTCCCAGAATGGGTCAGGCTCAACAGGTTAGGGGTGTGTGGTTATTAATATGGGGGCTATAAACAACATTACTTATTTTGTATTAGAATTGGGAAAGCCCAACAGGTAAATGAGGTGTATGTATTAACTTGTAGGTGGAAATAGTAAAAGTAAAGTTTTTTTGGGCTAGGGTTGGTACCAGGTCAGAGCGACTCGGCCCAATCCGCATTTAGCAACTGGGCACAGTAGGCAAAGCCAAATAGCTTGAAAAATGCGATGAGCCTTGACAGAGGAGGCGTGCCCCCCTGCCTCCACTGGTGTGGGGGCTTGCGGCGCGAGGCCGCTGCGGGGGTGGCACATGGTGGTGTTGTGGTGGTGGCACACGTTGGTTACAGTGGTAGCGCGATGATTAAAACAAAAAACGAAAACGCAAGCAAATGTGAGAAAATGCAAGCAATCGCGACCTCAACCATCATGACAAGGTCGAAGGTCAAGGCCGCGCACCAAATTCTCTCGCTGGCGGCCAAGGTGCTCGCCGACGAGATGAAACGGCCAAAAACAAAAGAGAAGAGAGGAAAGGGGAAGGGAGAAGAGAGAGAAAGAGATGGAAGAATATGGGGTCACTTAAGAAACCCCTCTGCTTTCTCTGATACGATGTCAAATGGCGCTTCTGGATTTGTTCGTCCTCATGCTCCAGGATTCATGCCTCCTCCGTGTAAATTTTTTTTCACCGTGCGTACACTTTATGCTTTTATACTGGTGTTTCTTCTGACCTAATGGATTCTCAAAGCCCATTAAGTCCCTATGACTCTTTTTTTTTTCTTCTTTCTGTTCTCTTTCTCTCGTTATTTTGTTTCTTTTTTTTTTGGTTTTTAACTGTTATATTTTTTTCTTTTCTCTTTTTTTTTTCTTTGGGTATCAGGACAAAATTAGGGTATGACACAATGTGGGAAAGGGTAGTTTTGGAAACTAAAAAATGTTGGTTGGGCCAATAGCAACCCCTACTCAACGGGGACTGCTTCATACACCATTTCCTTTTCTCATACACCATTTGTTATTTTCATAATACCTAAAATGGCCTTAATGAAAGAAAATAATATATAAACGTTAAGTAAAGCAAACGGGAGAAAGCTGTGAGCTGCTGTAGTTTTGGATCCATTGTTTGAGCTTGTGGCATTGGTTGGAATCGCCATTCGTGAGGTTTTTGGAGGTGTGCGAGCTGCAGTTGAAGGTTTGGTGTCGCCGGAGAGGAAGCGCGGAGGTTGGGTTTGAGGTCAGTGGGTTTTTCTGCGTTATAGATTCGATAATCCGTAGAGTAATGGTGCATGAACGTACAAATTGTGCAATCCGTATGAGCTATACGGGTTGACTAATCCGTATAGGTCATACGAATTGTGCAATCCGTATAGAAAAAAAAAGCTTTAAAAATCAATTAAAAAAGAATTTAAATTCAAAATAATAAGTTCAAATATAAATAAGGACATTTTAATTATAAAAAGTAATTCATACAAGACAGATGGATACTAACATCAGGAAAATGCTAACCAACAATAGGTAAAAAACTAGAGACAAACATGACATAACGTTGTAACAATAACATTTGACAAATGTGAAATAAGCAAAGTAATCATTGTTGATCGGTTATTTGGGCTTCTTGGGTGACTGGCTTGTTGAAAATAGCAAGGATTTCTATTGGACCAAAACGTTTCCAGTCGTTGGATTCGGCTAAGACCTTTAACACATCTTCATCACTTATCAACTCTTTTATGTGATATTGGATTGTGTTGTCTGAATAAGCGTAGTGGGATGGTTGTCGAAAAAATAATTTTCTTACCAACTGTGAGTTGTGAATTCCATAAGGGGGAACCCCAACAGGTGTAACTTGCTTGATGACATCCTTGAGTGTTTGAATGTTGCATGCTGAGGGTATTTGAAACCTTATTGGATTTGTTCCAGTGAAAGAATAACCCAGACCATAACCACTTTGTCGTGCACTGTCCCATTTACCGTTGTAATATAGCATTGCATCATGTGTTCGGCCAATTGTAGATTGAAGTAAGTTTAGTATACCGTCGGTTGTTCTGTTGATTGTACAACATATTTCTATAGGACCAATAGTTGACATTTTCTCACTGGACATTAACATTGTGCAAACATCATCATCATTTGTCAGTTGCATAGAATGAAAAAAAATTTGCTGACCTACATGTATAGATGGTTGTCGATAGTATATGTCATCAAGAAATTGGTCATGGGTTAGTAGAAGTGTGTTGTGAATCCTGGTCTTGAGTGCCTGAAAAGAACACTGATCAGGAACTCGCATTGGCACTGGAGTAGGACATTGAAAAGAAACACCAGTTTCGTCGTGTTTGATTGATCCATTTGGAAAAATGAATGCTAATTTGGAGTTAGCAATGGTCTGAGTGCTGGTTTCTCCTAAGAATGCCATAGTTCTGAGTGATTTTATTTTGCAGATTTATGTTATGTGGGAGAATGACAAAGCAAGTAGGGTGTCCGTGTTATTTATAGTTGGGTAGTTGTGTATCCGATAGCATGTCATTATTGAAATTTGTATTTTATCGGATACACCATGTAGCATGTCATTATTGAAATTTGGCTTTTTATCAATATAGTGCATGGTGTAGTCAATTTCGACTGACATTAACTCATGACATTTGACTGTTGCACATGGTGTGTCAGGCATGTGTCATTTGACCGTTTCACATGGTGTGTCGGGCATGTGCTGTCTCCAATTTTTTGGCTAGCATTGTTGTCAATGTCATTAAGTCAGTTTACCCTTGCACAGGCTTTTATATTAACTGTTTAATGAATATGATGAGATTTGTGGGGGTTTTTAACGTTAGTCAATGTTATTATTTACCGTGTATGTGTGTGTTTTTACATGGTATGTTAAGTTGTATTTTCTTTTGTTAGAATGGACGACGATGAGTGGATGTACGAGAGTATCATGGCTGAAGATATTTACATGATGAAGACATTGGACCAGACCCTGATGACTTTGACGACAAAGACTGTTTTATTGATTGTTCTGCAGCGTTCCAAACAAATCAGGTGAGTATGTCGATGAGTTACACTTAAATAATAAGAATGTAGTTTAAGTCGTTAAATGATAATATTTGAAAGCTTGTGTATCAATTATCCTTTTGTGTAGGTGTTTGAATCGCGTGATGCGGTATTGAGGTGGGCTCGTACTGTTGCGTATGAGAATGGTTTTGTGGCGGTTATCATGAGGAGTGACACCAAGACCGGAAAAATAGGAAGAACGTCATTTGTGTTAATTGGTTGTGAAAGAAGTGGAAAGTATAGAGCATGGAAAAAAGGTTTTTTACCTTCAAGCACAAGTAGTAGAAAATGCGAGTGTCCTTTTAAGCTGCGGGCCAAACCAATCGCGCAAGGTGAAGGGTGGATTGTGAAGGTAATATGTGGTAATCATAATCATGTATTGGCCAAGTCATTTTGTGGACACCCATATGCTGGCCGAATAACTGATGAGAAGAAGACAATTGTTGCTGATATGACAAGGGCGATGGTCAAGCCCAAAAATATTTTGCTAACCTTGAAGGATCACAATGCAGATAACGTAACAAGTTTGAAACAAATTTACAATGCAAGATATGCATACCGGACGCGTACAAGAGGCGCTAATACTGAAATGCAACAGCTAATGAAGCTTCTTGAGCGTGACATGTATGTCCATTGGCATCGAGTGAAAGATGAAAATGTTGTGCGTGACTTGTTTTGGGCACATTCGGATGCAATACAATTGAGCAATGCATACTATATGGTGTTCTTGATAGACAACACTTACAAAACAAACAGGTATAGGCTACCTTTGCTTGACATTGTTGGTGTGACACCAACTGGGATGACATTCAGTGCTGCATTTGCATATTTAGAGGCGGAACGTACGAACAATGTGGTGTGGGCCCTTGAACGGTTTAGAGGGATTTTTCTGAAAAGTGAATTTTTCCCTAAGGTAATTGTTATAGACAGAGATTTAGCATTGATGGGTGTAGTTGAAATCGTTTTTCCAGAGGCAACCAATTTATTGTGCAGGTTTCACATTGAGAAGAATGTGAAGGCGAAATGCAAAACTTATATCCGACAGCAGAATGCATGGGATTATGTCATGGAAGCATGGGGAAGTGTTGTCGACTGTGCTAAGGAGAATGAATTTGCTGATGATGTTATGAAGTTTGAGGTTGCATGTGCTCCGTGGCCAACGTTCGTTGATTACGTTAAGGACACCTGGTTGACTCCCCACAGAAAAATTTGTGACAGCTTGGACAAACAAAGTAATGCATTTTGGGAACACAACAACCAACAGGTGACTTTCCTTGTCTTAAATTATGATTCACATATGTATAAATTCTTTTAAATTAATTCTTTATATTGTAAATTGCAGGGCTGAGTCTGCCCATTGGACCTTGAAGAGGTTGCTGTAGAATAGTCTTGGTGATTTATGCACGGTTTGGGATGTGATGAACAATATGATAACCTTGCAACATACTGAAATCAAGGCATCTCTGGAAAGAAGTACACATGTGGTTGGACATGTTTTTAAAGTGACGTTATACAAGAGACTCATTGGCATGGTGTCCAGGTATGCGTTAAATCAAATTGCTGCTGAGTATGAGCGGGTGCATTATTCGGGAAAAAACCCATCTCGTTGTGGTTGTGTGCTTAGAACATCGAATGGTTTGCCTTGTGCTTGTGAGTTATCGAAGTATGTTATTGGAAGCATTCCAGTTAACACTGTTCATGTGTTTTGGCAGAGATTAAACTTTTCGTACGATGATCAAAATGAAAACCAAGTAACCATAACAGATGAGATGGAAGCCATATCTAATCGTTTTGATAAGCTTGATTTGTGTGGAAAAATAGCACTAAAGTCTAAGCTTAAAGAAATAGCATATCCTGATTTGAATTCCATGTGCCCTCCACCTTCTAAGGTCAAAACTAGTGGTGCTCAGAAGAAAAACATCTTGAAGCACGAATGTTCGACATGAAGGGACCCGTCTTACTTCGAGTATGTGGATAAGTTACACTCTGTGCAGAACAGTTGCTCTACTCCTATACAGTGTAGCTCCTCATCTGATGTTCTAATGAAAAATCGGATGGTGCCTATGCTCGATCAATTTCATCCATTTATGCACAAATTTATTGTAGACATTACTGATGTAAAAGCTGATGGAAATTGTGGATATCGAGTTATTGCTGCCTTATTAGGTTACGGTGAAGAGGCTTGGTCATTAGTGCGCAATCATCTGCTTAAGGAACTTGCACAATGGACCGATCAATATATAGCGTTGTTCGGTGGGATACATAGATTTGAAATGTTAAAGCGCTCCCTATTAGTTGATGGATTGTCCAAGGTGAAACTTCGTTTTTATCTTATTTAACATGATTTGGCAATTTTTTATATTTGTAATGCATGTTTGATTAACTGATGATTAGGTAACGATGGAGAAGTGGATGGATATTACAGACATGGGTCATGTGATTGCATCATGATATAACATCATTCTAGTATCGCTGTCACTACAGCAAAGTATGACCTTTTTTCCACTGAGGGGCCACCCTCCATCAGATCCACGAGTTCATAGAGTTTTGTGCATTGGGCATGTGTTTGGAAACCATTTTGTTAAGGTAAAACACAAAATATTTAATTGGGATGCATGCTTCAAGTTTAATTGATGAGATTCATGATTTCTGTAACAATTTATTTAAAACAGGTAACTCTATCCGACAATTGTCCCTTATCGTTGATGGCATGTTTGTGGGCTAGTCACTGTACCACCGATGCTCAGCAGTGGCCTTACCATTACGTTGATCGAATGCAAATGTATTCCAAATCCATGAAGTTGCGCACAGAATATGTTGATTTAGGAAATGTATAGCGACTCAATTGACAATGTGAAAGTATGTCTTTAGTTGTTTAATGCATGTGAATCCATGTGAATCATTGAAACACATATTGCGTTATTTGTTGTCTTAAGTAATTAAACAACGAAGGAAAATGCAACATGATGAACTATAGTAGTAATATCGAACAAAATATATATCAATCTATGTGCAGTAAATAACTGTCAATAACTCATGCCAATCGATATGAAATATATACAACTCCAACATAATATAAGGTAATCGATGTCCACTACATAAACAAAGTCAAACAAAAAGTCCTAATGGCGAGCACCAGAAGTCCTCCGTGGCCTAATAGTCCGTCTAGCTCGGGTGTAAACGTTGCCATCCTATGTGACACTGCAGACTAGATGCAACATCTGCTCTGCCATGGAATATCCATCGGTGCCTTCTGTGACCATCCTCATGTCAATCATGTGTTGCAGGCCCTCAGCAACCCGCTGGCACACATTCTACACAAAAAATTTAAGTTAGTCAACCACATGGATAAACACACAGTTTAAATAATTAAATTAAATAGCAAAAGTTACATTACCACTGCATGAACTAGCCTCTGCTCATCAACCGTTGTCTGTGCCTGTGTCTGTGGGGGGGGTCTGTTGGATCAGCACGTGTCTCGGTCCCTGCAGCCTGCGGCACTGGTGGAAACTGCGAAGAAGCCTCATCATATCGAGCCGACGTCATGAATGGGTGTGAAACGCGGAAGAACCACCCCATGTATGCAGCAGCACAATGACCTGGATAATCAATCAAGTCTCCGGCGTCCACAATGTGCTCTGCAAAGTGAACCCACCCGTCCTCAATGGCCTAAACAGAAGGAATATCAGTCACAGGCTGCGGTGGAATATGCTGGACATGCCCAAACTGCCTAAGCACCCTCTCAGGTAGATACCTAGGCAAGTGAGGACCCCATCTAAGGAAACCAGAGAATAGACTGATGGACTGAAACTCCCTGTACGGCCGATGCTCCACGTAAGGTGTCCAACAAATATCAGACGGTGTCAACCTATCTATACATCTACGATAGGTTGCCACCGGCAAGGCCTTCGCACTCGTCCACCTACAGGATCGAGGCTGCCTCTCGTCGTAGTGCTCATCTGGAACGACATTTCCTATAGTAGGAAAATGCTCGTATATCCAGCACTACAAATATTCAAAAATGTAAGTCAGCAAATAATGGAAACAAAAGACACTGATAAAATAAGGTTTAATCATTACACACATCAAACGATATCATTACCTGTAATAGAGGGATGTAGCCTGCAAGATGTTTCCCGTGGTGCTTACATGCGTAGCTCAAGTTCTCATACATGTGGATAACAGCAGCCGCACCCCACGCGAATCCCGCAGAACGGTCGAAGTCTCAAAACGCCTCCAAGAATACCACAGCTATATGTGTGGCACTCTTGTTGGCGACCAATGTGCATCCAACAAGGTGAAGTAGATATGCCCTGACGGCCACGATCCACTGCCTCGCCTCGACCTTCGTGTAGTATGTGTCCCGGAGCCATGATAGTCTAACATAAGCCCCATGACACTGGGATGTCTCTGCTGCGGCCTCCTCTAGAGTCACATCAAGCAGCTCCATCAACAATGTCATCGCCTCGCCGACGTCCAGCTGATCGTACGAGTCGAATGTGCCCATAATAGGGAGATGCAGCAGTGATGACACGTCGTCCAGCGTCAGTGTCATCTCTCCCACGGGCAGATGAAATGAACATGTCTCGGGGTGCCACCGCTCAACAAATGCGGATAGCAACCCCCTATCCCCAGTCTCCACTGAGCATCCAATCAACGGACTCAGGCCAGTGGCAGCCACAAAGCCCTCAATCTCAGCAACAGGCTTCCCGAATTTAATGACCTTACGGCCATGGGAAGCAAGCTTCAACTCTGGATTTTCCTGCATTGAACATATTATGTAAGGTAAAACATTAATGGGTAACCAACTGTATTACGACATTCGACTATGTTATTCAACATGTCAATACCTCTCCAGCCCACACGCGTAGAGCGACATGGTCGGCAAACTCAGTCAACAAAGATGAATCCTCCGGCCCTCTAGGGAAAGATTCAGACATTATGTCTATGTCCTCAGTGACCGGATCAGCTGTCTCCACCTCTGGCTCCTGCACAGGAGGATCATCATGAATGACAACACCTGCCCTACGACGACGGACAGATGCAGTAGGCCTACGCCGCTCAGGGGCATCATGCTGATCAGCTCCCCCATGTGTAATCGCTGATCGGTCAAGACTTCGGCCAACAGGCCGACGCACTCCTCCTCTAGTCCTAGCCATAATCTGCATCTGCATAGTGTGTTTCAGTTTTTCAGCTTCAAGAACAACATCATTGTTCACTTGACTCGACCTTGTCTCATAACATGCTACTATAGTACTATAAATGTAGCTAATCTCAGCCATGCTTGTCACAATTGTGACCAAGCATAAAAAATTAATGGCATAAAAATGACTAAAGAATGGGAGTGTTCTAGTTACAGTTTAATTATTCTATTCTATCCTTATATTCACCCAATATGGGAGTGTTCTAGTTGTTAATTTTGGTGCTAATAATCAAGTTAGGCTTCTCTTGGTCTTGCTTTAGGAAAACCTGATGATGGGATAGGATTCTTGAAAATAAGCATCTCATGGCTCCATTTTAGTGGAGTGCCACCTGTGATTATTACAATCCAGGTTATTCTCTTCTCTGGCTCAACAGCTAGTATTACAATCTTTAAGATTCCTACCTTTCAACATTAACAATACTATTTAACTGTTCTCAGTTTTGGCTTTTCTAACTGGTTATTTAGTTTAGCTATCTGAAAGAGTGTTTTTACTGGTAGAAGGTTAGTGCACCGTGTGAACTGTTAACCTAACTAACTGTCTCAAATAACAATACTTGCATACAATCACAGTGTTCACGTCTTGATGCGATCTAAATGTAAAGAAGAAGCAATTTTTCGGAGTAACAATGTAATGAATTAATGCTACAAATGTGCACTCACACTCACACTTCCCACAACATGTTACCTATTATGCTACAAATGTGCACTCACACTCACACTTCCGTAATATGGTTCAACCACTGCAATTCACAAGCTGTCTATACATTCAAGTCCTACTCTAATTAAAACCAACCAATACATATTTTCAAATTTCGACAACTCATCTTCACAAGCATAGTTCATTTCTAATCATATCAACACATCAAATTATATTTTTTCCCCAACAATCACATATATTGCAGGTCTTTTTTAATTATTTCTCAGTTTTTCAAAAAAAAATTTATTTTTTAACTGCAAGGCCCCTGATACGGATTAGAGGATCCGTATGAATATTACGGATTGACTAATCCGTATGAGTGATACGGATTATCCAGTCCGTAATATTCATACGGATCCTCTAATCCGTATCAGGGGCACGGATTGACCAATCCGTAGGAGGTCCACGGATTGGTCAATCTGTGCCCTGATACGGATTAGCGGATCCATCTCCGCCATGCCCGACCACCAGACCTCCATGGACGGCGATTCACCAAGCTTAACCCACAGAGAACTCACCAGGGTGACGACACGGACTCAAGGCTTCACCACCAATGCAATGTGATTGCCGACAAAGCTCCAACAAACCTCCAACAAAGTCCAATGGTGCGGCGGAGAAGAAGAACCGGATGCGAGCAACGAACCCAATGCGCTAACGTAAGAAGCCTCTCAATAATGCTGCAACAGAGGGAAAACTACAGCAAAGTGAAAGGGGAGAGGGAAGAAGCTGGTGTCGCCGGAGAAGAGGAGAAGAAAATGGAAACCGTGCGGGAGAGGGAAGGGAAGAAGAAAAACTTTTTCAAAATAATATATAATTTTTTTAAATTAAAGGTTATATTAGAAATTTCACTGTTTAAAATGGTGCATGAGAATTTTTTAATGGTGTAAGAAGTTCTTCACCTACTCAACCCAGCTGCTGCGGTGAATTTGGGCCGGGTCACACGTTGCACCACCTATGCCCGACATCAATTACTTTTCGAGTTGTTTCTCTGCTCCGAAGACCTAAACAAAAAGCCAATTGCCCGTGGCATGCTAGTAGCAGTTCATGTACATTCACACACTGTAGGTGGGCCAAACTCGAACCACCCTAAACGACGCCGCATTCAAATTTCTGCCACCGACGCGGCTCCAATTTCCGAACCATTATCCCCTTCCAAGCCCCGACGGTCCCCGAGTGGTGATGGCGGAAACGCGCGAAGACACACCGAAAGAAACCGTTCACAAAGAAGAAGAAGAGGAGGACCAAAGCTTCGAAGAGCTCGGCGTGGACGCTCGTCTCCTTCGCGCCCTAATCAAGAAAAGAATCGAGAAACCTACTCCAATTCAGCGCGTCGCCATTCCACTCATTCTGGTAACACTTTTTTTTCCAACTTCAACTATCTCTATTCACCGTTCAGCTTCACTTTCGCTAAACTAGTTCACTTGCTGTTTTCAGGAAGGTAAGGACGTGGTTGCACGCGCCAAAACAGGTTCGGGAAAGACCCTCGCGTACCTTCTCCCGTTGCTTCAGAAACTGTTTACTGCTAACGCTGATCGGAAGAAACTCGCGCCAAATGCTTTTGTTCTTGTTCCTACTCGCGAATTGAGTCAACAGGTGCGTTTACTTGTTTCAATTTCTATTATTATTCTTTTTTTTTTTTTAAATTTAATTTTGATAGAAATTGATTTCGTGTTATTTCAGGTATATGCGGAAGTGAAGTCTTTGGTTGAATTATGCAGAGTTCAGCTGAAAGTTGTGCAGTTGAATAGCAACATGCTTGCTAATGACTTGGTTGGTTATTGTTCCAAATTCTCTTTTGTTTGTTGTCATTATTTTTGGGAGGAAGTTAAAGTTAATTTCTGCACATGATACACGCGTTAACGTCTTTATTTCTGTTTTGTTTTTGTTTTAGAATGTGCATTGTTGTAATTGTCTCTGAATTTTTTTTTGTTTTTTTGCAGCGGGCAGCATTGGCTGGACCTCCTGATATTTTGATCTCCACTCCTGCTTGCGTTGCGAAGTGTTTGTCCTGTGGCGTACTTCAGGCGGCATCCATTAATGCATCGCTTGAAACTCTTGTTCTTGATGAGGTGAAATTAGATATTGTGAATTGTTTGTTTAAAATCTATATTATTTTGCTTTCTATTTCTGAAACAACTATCATAGTGTTTTATTCATGTTGAGTTATATCCAGAGCAATTGCATTTTACAGATGTGTCAATAACACTAACACCACTTGGTATCCAAAATATTGTTGGGTAGTTGATTTTGCAATTTTCACCTTTTGGTTCACTTTTAATTTATTAACGCCAAGTCAAGTAGCTGTTGAACAATCCTTGATACTACTTCTTGTTTGTATGTGGCGATGTGATTGATATTCAAAATAATGTTTCAGGCAGATCTTCTATTATCATATGGGTATGAAAATGATATTAAAGCTTTTACACCTCATGTACCCAGAAGTTGCCAGTGTCTTCTTATGTCTGCAACATCAAGGTGTGTTATTTCTGATGTTTACTTCCACTTATGATATTTTCATGTTTTCTGTCATTTTCAAATCTCTCTCTAGCTAATGAGTTACACACACCTTTACACTTCAATAGCTTTGATCTGGCCATTGAATTATTATCATATATATTATTTGAGTTAAATCCTGTAAAAATTGAACAAAAAGTTCTTATGTTCATTTATTTAAAAAATATTTATTACGTTAATTTTGATGTGTTTAAATGAGATATCAAATAACTGGATTAATCTAAAATTTTGCACATATGATCCATATTTAATCTGGTGGAGTCTTGGGATAAAATGATCTAGTAAAAAGTTTATTAAATGGTGTGAGTGTGACTTAAACTAGGGATAGTAGTGCTGCCACGCTTGGTTGTTTTTCTGCTAATCTTGGCATTAACACACACTTTATGCTGAATTAGTTGGGGCTATGATGGCTATTGAATTTGCCTTCAAGAATGGTTGGCAAAAGTTGTGGTTGGAGTGTGATTCTCTGCTGGTGGTTAAAGTGTTTTCTTCTGATAATATTGTTCTTTGGGATATTAGGAATAGATGAAATTTTTTATATAGTTTGCTGAAAAGTTTGCATTTTGTAGTGGGTCACATTTATCTTGAGGGGAACACTTGTGCACATAGGTAGCCTCTTATGGTACTTCCGTACAGGGTTTTTTGTGGTGGGATCTTATTCCTACTTTTCTTTCTGGTGATTTTTCTAGGAATAGAATGGGTGTTCCCAGTTATAGATTCAAGTAGTTTTCTCCTCATGGGTTTGGCCCTTGTCCCCCCATGCTTTTGTAATTGGTTCTTCTATTTTAATATTTTCCTGGTGTGATGCAGAGCATGGTATTGTTTGGGGTGCTAACCTGGTTAGGATGCATTTCACTACTGTTTTGCTCTTGCTTGCCTTCTTTTGCTTAAAAAAAAACTTACACTAGTCTGAACCAATTCATTTTCGTCCTCTTACAATGTGCCTTGTTGTTTCATCATATTAGATAATATGAAACTGAGAACAAACATGATGATTTTACTTGCACATTTGAAGAGTATATTCTATGCTAGCTAAAGACAAAATGAAGTATTGTCTCTGTAAAGTTTTGCTGGCCAAGTGTTTTCCCATGTATGGTCATTGACCATTCCGTGGCATTATTTTAGGATTAGGCTTACATATATTTTGTCCATTTGTTTAACCTCTCATCTATTGTAAATTTATTTTTTTTTCTAATAAACTGTCTGCAGTGCTGATGTGGACAAACTAAAGAAGTTGATTCTGCACAACCCCTTTATTTTGACTTTGCCTGAAGTGGGAAATCATAAGGATGAGGTCATTCCTAAAAATGTTCAGCAATTCTGGGTAATAAATTCTACCTGCTTTACATTATGAAGTTAACTGCATTAAGTTAGTTCTTCATTGTATCTTAAATAATATTGCATAATTTCTTTCTAAGGGGGGAAGGTTTACTGCTTTTCTATATTTGGGATCTGTCTTTTCTTTGATATTAAAAGGAAATGAACCATTCTGGCAAAGAAAAGTTTGATTTAGAGGGAGAAGGGTTTAACACTTAAAAGATAAAAATGTCATTCGGTCTAGTGATCTTAAAAAAAGTTTGTTTCTATGAATTTAAAATATTTGATATTGTTACGTTTGTCCCTAGAGCATGTTTGAAAGTTATCACTTTGGACAATATATTTTAGGTCGTGTTTTTCTTCTGTTATTTTTTTTTCATTTATGCTTGTATCTTTCTGATTAAACATTTTTTTCTGTGAAATTGATCAGGTTTTAACTGTTTTCATTAAATATTTTTTGTGTCAGATATCATGTCCTGCCAGTGATAAGTTACTTTACATCCTTGCTGTGTTGAAATTGGGGTTGGTCCAAAAGAAAGTTCTGATATTCACAAATACCATAGACATGAGTTTCAGATTGAAACTATTCTTGGAAAAGGTATGTTTGATATATAACTATTCATGAGCATTCACTTAATAGATTTTCAGCTTAGGTATGTGTTAGATATATAGTTTTTTTATGTATATTACACGTTAGGGTCCATGTCTCATTCGATATCTAATCATGCTATGTGCGCATAAGCCTGGTATTTCATCATATAATCTGTATTATCTTTTCGTTATGGCAAACGATATCAATAGGATCAATCAAATATACCATGAGAAGTAAAATTACATCTGTCTATCAATGCTATATTTTATTATTCTATCTCAAATCTTTCATCATTTCAATGTCATCACAATTTGAAAGTAAAATCAATACTTACTCAAATTGTACACAAAATCATCACCACTACAACTTTGAAATATAGAATTTAATAGAAGAAATTTAATGGAAGAATTATTAAAGAGTAAATGGCTACTTTCGTCCCTGGAAGTGTAAAGCCGTGACAATTCAGTCCTTAAAAGAATAAAAATTTTAATTTAGTCCCTAAATCAAATGTGTAAAAAGTGTGACAATTCGTTAAGTTTTCATGGACCATTTTGCTATTAAGTTTTAATGTTCAAGGACCAATTTGAGATTAAGTTGCAAAGTTTAGGGACTACTTTATTTAATTGCACGGAAGAACTTATAAAATCTTGAAAGTTAACTCCTAGAATTTTAAAGAAACACATAAAATCTAGGATTTAATTTAATACTACTCAACACCCACACTCACTATCCATGCATTCCATAAAATGAATTCCCAATACAAATGAGTTGTAGGTTTACCTCAAAGAATTCCAAATAGGCAAGTTCCTATAAGAATTCCAAATAAGTTGTAGGTTTAACTTTCTACTACTCAAAGCAACAACTACTGACCTTTACTTCTCATGGATGCAAAGATTTGGGGTCAGAATGTAAGAAGTTAAGGAAAAATTGATGAAAGAAAATGCAAACGCAAAGTTAGTCGCTTCCATACATTCTTTTCAATGTGCACTTGCTACCACTGAGTTGGTGTGTGTATTTGGCCTCCATGTGGGCCTATTCCTGTAAAAATAAGCTTCCTCTTTTTCTTTCCTTTTTTTCAATACCTAGTTCATAAGTGAAACAAGGCATTTCAATATGTCATACTCAATACAGACATCAAAATTAGCAAAAGTGTGTTTTTTTTTTTTTTTTTTGATTTGTATTGATTTTCATACTGTATCAGTTTAATGGGTAATACACTTCTATGCTTTGAATCCCCCCACCCCTCCCCCTCAATTTATTTGCTCAGATGTTTGGATTAAGATTTAAATCAACTTTGGAATATCCTGAAGTAGGTTGGATTTTTTAGCTATTTTTTTTTTTCTACAGCTCTGCTTCTAGGCTATTATAGTTGCAGTGGGATTATTTTGTAGTCATTATTTCTTCCTCTCTCATTTCCCCTCTTTATCCTTGTAGTTTGGAATCAGATCTGCTGTTTTAAATCCCGAGTTGCCTCAGAATTCACGTCTCCATATTCTTGAGGTATGCAATGTTATCCAGTTCCTTCTTTCATTTGGTACCATAGCTGCTAAGACTTTTCTACTTAACCTGTTGCTACAGCATTTCTTGCCAACGAAGGATGAGAAATTCAAGTTTTCTTCAAAAAGTGATTTTATTATTAATTCATTATAATTTTTGGATCTTCATTTTCTCACATGATTTTGACAAACCTATTTTTATCAGGAATTCAATGCGGGCCTGTTCGATTATCTAATTGCAACAGATCTTAGCCAGTCAAAGGAAAAGGATGAAGTGCCTAAGGAAAGTATTGTTGGATCACGGAAGTCTAGAAAACATGCTAAAATAAAATTAGATTCTGAATTTGGAGTTGTAAGGGGGATTGACTTTAAAAATGTATACACGGTACGCAAGTCTTCTCTTATATCTCTCTGTTATGTTTGAATTTAACGTTGACATGTTTGAAAATTTTGCTCTACATCTG
Source organism: Glycine tomentella (assembly GCA_007407185.1). NCBI lineage: Eukaryota > Viridiplantae > Streptophyta > Magnoliopsida > Fabales > Fabaceae > Glycine > Glycine tomentella. The sequence continues at coordinate 1,405,813 of PYAF01002226.1, read as the reverse complement.
CTGTTTTAAGTAAGAGTTGTATACTATGTTAATTGGTAATTTTCATCTTCTGGTTTATATACATGTTTCATGGGGAGAGTGCCTGTTCACCAAAACCAGTTAGTTAATGCTTTCTCTTGTTGATGAACAGGTTATAAACTTTGAAATGCCTCAGAGTGTTGCTGGATATGTACATCGAATTGGACGTACAGGAAGAGCATACAATTCTGGTGCTTCTGTCTCTCTGGTGAGAGTCTTGGACAAAACAAATCCCCCTTTTCCCATTACGTAAATTCCAAAATGCATTATTAGTTGCATTTTGCTCTCTAGCTTGTCTTGGTCCATTGGGTATTCTATCCTAGGTGGCACCAAGGCCCAAGCTTCATAATGCTGGGTCACTTAGATATTTGTTTGTTTTTTCTCAGGTTTCCACGGATGAAATGGATACTTTAGAAGAAATAAGATCTTTTGTTGGGGATGATGAAAACAAAGGCACAAATTCCATTGCTGAGTTTCCCCTCCTCACCAAGAATGCAGTTGAATCTTTACGGTACAGGGCTGAGGTAATTTATTATTTCCTTTACTCTTGATGAAAAACTAAAATAGGATTCCATTGATGCATCAAATCTATGAGAGCCTTTTTGGTTGACTTGCTATATTTTTTCCTTCAGGATTCGTATTCATTAATCCTCTTGTGTGTCAATTTTTTTTTTTTTCAAAGTTTGTGACCACAAAAATGAGAAACATCCTTTTTGTGATCTTGTCATTCGTGTCAGCATCTTCCACATATTACCATCTGTTTTTCTTTTCTTAAATGAATAATGTATGGAATATATTTTGCACCTTCTGTTCTTTTCTGACTTTAGGTGGATATGCTATCGTGCCTAAGTAGATTTGGTGTAACTAGCTGCTTTTGTAAATAATAATGACGATTGACTTTTTCTTGCAGGATGTTGCAAAGAGTGTGACTAGAATTGCTGTCCGAGAGTCACGAGCCCAGGATCTGAGGAATGAAATTTTGAACTCTGAAAAGTGAGTATTGCATTTGGTATGAGAGCTGTAACTATGATCTAAGTTTATTCCTTTTCTAATTCATTTGTGCACAACTGTGCTTTTATTTTAGGTTGAAAGCCCACTTCGAAACTAATCCCAAAGACCTAGGTAATGTAATAGGTTGATATTATTGTTAAAATACCATTGGCATTTATTGTTTTTATTTTATTTAAAATTTTATGTTTGAAGTTAAATTTAAAGGATTGAAATTGTAATTGAACAGATCTTCTGAAGCATGACAAAATTTTGAGCAAGAATGCCCCACCTCCTCACCTACGTGATGTGCCTGAGTACCTATTAGACAAACCAACGAAAGAGGCAAGGGAAATGGTCAAGCTTGCAAGGGATGCAATGGGAAATAATAATCGCCGCAAGGGATCCAAGAGAAAATTAAGAAAAGATGGAGACCCTCTGAAGGCTATCTATGCTACGGTATGATTAACCTTTACCCGTCGACTTTACCTTTTATGCCAATTTTGAATCTTTAATCATGAAGGTTAAGAGAAGGAGCCTGTGTAGTGTGTAGAGTAGTGAAAATAAGGGATGGAGAAAAAAATTATGTATGGAAGCTTATAAAATATAAACTACAAATACATACAAAATGTTACACAGATCTAAAGATAATGCCGAAGAGTGTCATTAGTTGTTATTTTTTTGTTATACTATTTCTGTATTCTGTTTGACTTTTATACGTTTTTGTCAGGCGTCATCAAAAAAACAGCACAAAGCTAGGAAGACTGGTGGAAGCGATAGCAACAATAGCAGTGATAGGCATAAACACAAAGAATAAGGGTATTTGATTGATTTACCCTTTTCCTTACAAAGCCTTATATAACAGGCTCAATTTTGTTGTAATTTAGTTCCAAATATCGTAAAACAAACAACAGTACAGTATTGCGTAGGGCCTGAAGTTATTTCTCATTACTAAGTTAAATTATGCTAATTGAAACTAGAATTTCGCTTTCGTCCATGTCTCTTGTCTCGCATGGCATGCATGTGGAAGATCATATTGGTGACAGTAGAATGTCTTCCCTTCCCATTCCAATAACGTTACTGTAGTTGCTTGTGGCCAAGCCAGTTTTATTTTTACAATTATTAAAAGGTGTTTATAATTTAAAAATGTCTTAAGAAACCTATACAAATTATTAAGTTTATTGTTTTGTAATAAAACAGTGTTGAAATTTAAAATTATTGGGGAGAATTTAAAATTATTTACTTTAGAAGCGATAATCTTTTCCTTTATTTAGTATATTAATAAAAACAAGTTAGATAAGCTTTTAAATTCTCTAAACTTCTAAATTCTCTAATTGTTTTTTTAGAAATAATTTAGGAACTAATTAATTTAATCTATCTTTTATTTGTGAAATAAAGTTTAGGCACGAAATGGGAAAGTATTATAAAAACTTTATAATCAATTACTTTGAAAAAAACAATTTTATTTTATACAAAAAGAGTTTTTTACTCTCCCATTCCAGACTTTTTCTTTTTTCCATCACATACCTTACTCTCTTCCTTAAAGGCCATAACGTTGGTAGAGTAATTAGTCATCTCTTTCTTTTAATCTTACACACTTTTCATATGATTCTAATAATGATGCGTTCATACCACCAAGTCACTACAATCTATCCTATAAGCCTACATCACCTGATCAATGTATTCCATAATTCCATTTCCCATTAGGTTTGGAGTTTCTAGCTAAAAACCAAGCCATCATAAAAGGAATAGATATGAGCATGAAGGGAGTTCTAGCTCCGTCGGGACCAACAATAAAGTCAAAGTATTAAAAGATCTTTCTATTGGCATTAAGACTATTGCAGACAATATTGAAAAAATATCTAACTTAATGAAGAAAAAAGATAGAGAAAGGAAGAGTAATGTTTGAGATGCTATAAAAGAAATCCAAAATCTAGATGATAAAACTTATTACTTGGCAGGTGATTTGCTTAATATTAAAGCAAAGAATGACTTGTTTTTATAGATGTCATTAGACGAAAATCTTTCCTTATCTTTGATAAACTTCAAGTTAGGATTATGAATATTTTAATCATCTCTTAATGAGCAGGAGCGAGAAGAAATTAAAGCATGAAGGACTAGCTTATATAGCTTTAGATATGTGAAAAATTTCTACATAGGAGGACAAGAAACTAGAATCCATTAGCTATTAAATATTGAAAAATTTACATTGGTTTTACTTTTTTTTATTCAAACCTTATGATTTATTTGTTATCTTTCTCATTGACTCATGTAATTTTAAAGGTTTTCTAAAAATTCAGATAATCCTTTCAAATCTTATAAATCTATAATTTTTGTTAAATCTTATAAATTCATACTTTATAAATTTATTAAAATACAAACTATAAAATCATAATCATAAAAATCTTTTTAAAAAATCTTAAAAATGAATACATTCCTACAAAATCTATTAAAATTCATAA
>PYAF01002226.1:1383812-1402246 GCA_007407185.1 Glycine tomentella | reverse complement strand
ATAATTAAATAAAATTTAAATATCCGGTGAGAAAAATATTTATGTTTAGTATTCAATTATATCTTGAATTGGAATTCTCTACCAAAAGATGATAAAGTAACAGAAAAAAGTACATATTATCACATAAAAAAAGGGATTATATATGAATAGTATATTTTTTTTTTTTATATAATCATCCAATTATAACTTATTATTTATGATAAATTTCTCAATTTTTAAAATAATTATTTTACACTAACAATACATAAACATTAAAATTTTATCACATTATATATAATAAGTTTATTTATTTTTAAAATAAAAATATATTTAAGATGATTTTTGATTAATTAACAAAGTAAAAATATTTTCATTAAAAATAAAAAAGTCATAATTTAATTATACGTGATTATTTATTGATAGATAAGTTGTTACTGTTATTAATAAATCATAACAAGATTCCAATCCCAATTAACTCAACAAATCTTGTGCAGGATCAAATTTGAACTATTAAAATTCATTGGAGGATTTTGAAGAAATGATTAACTAAAATAAATAAATTTTACATTATTATTCAATTTCGAAATTACCTATATATTAAATTTATTAACTCTGTAATAGTAATAGTAATTATTTAAAAATCACACTTAAAAAATTAACACAGTTTCTAATCAATCCATAGTCCCCCCTCCGATATATGATTTTTTTTTTAAAAAAAAATCTATAAATTAATTAATCAAATTATCTGTTTTTACCGTTCGAGTTGCAGGCGCAGAAGGGATCACCCCACCCCTCTCAGGCCATCGTTTACTGTGTGTAATGTAATATCTTTCATAACACAACTGTCTCCATTCCCACACTAACCGACGCGCGCCGCCGCTTCGCCGCCGCAGCTGCAACCTCAATCTCCGAACAACTCACATATTCAACTCACTTGCTTCAAATTTCAATTCCTCTCTCCGCGCTTATCTTCCACTACATTCCAACAGTTAGTAAAATAGGGTTTGCTTCGGTTAGGGTTTCTTCCTCAAATGGATAGCGCGCGATCAGCGAACGGCGAGGAGAATGCGGCGGGAATCCCGGACGATTTGCGGTGCAAGAGGTCCGACGGGAAGCAGTGGCGGTGCACGGCGATGTCGATGCCGGACAAGACCGTCTGCGAGAAGCACTACATCCAGGCAAAGAAGCGCGCCGCGAATTCCGCAATGAGAGCGAATCTCAAGAAAGCGAAGAGGAAGTCGCAGTCGCTGTCGCTGAACGAGTCCGATAATGTTTATATGGAGAGCAAGAGCGACGATTTCGATGTTCCTCTCTCCTCCATTGGCCTCTCTCAGAAGAAGCTCTCCAAGAACCAGTTCCGCTACGAGCCGGAGTGCGACGCGCCGCGAAGAGGCTCGTCCGCGAGACGCTCTTCGAACCTCAACGATGACGATGATGATGACGATGACGACGACGACGACGTGGATGGGGATGCGGATGCTGATGTGGCGCTCTATGAGGAAGAGAATTGGGTCTCCTGTGACTCCCCGCCGGATTCTTCGCGCAAGAGGTCGCGGAGGAGCTTGGAAGTTAATGCTACCACTGTGAGTTGGTTTGAGTTTTGATTTTGATTTTGATGTGAGTGTAGTGTCATGTGATGAATTTGGAAGGTTGTGTTGTGTGGCAGGAATATTCGGACGGAACATCCGGTTCCTCCAACGAGGACACCGGCGGGCAGACTTGTCACCAGTGCCGGAGGAATGACTGCGACCGAGTTACTTGGTGTCAACGGTGTGATAGAAGGGGATATTGTGATAGCTGTTTATCAACATGGTGAGCTTTTGGAATTTTACTCATGATAAGTGGTAATTCTTGCAGTTGGGTTGTGGCTGTTATGTTAGTTAGTTAGTTATGGTTTACTTGTTTTTAGGTACTCGGACGTTTCATTGGATGAAATTCAGAGGATATGTCCTGCTTGCCGGGGTATATGTAATTGCAAGACTTGTTTGCGGAGTGATAATTCGATTAAGGTATTTTGATTGTTATGGACTTAGCCTGTTGGGATGAACTTCTACGTTAAAATGATTTGAGTTTCTCCCATAAGCTAAAATGAGTTTATGTGCTATAGCTTTTGGAGAAGTTAAATGCGAGAGTTTCTACAAAGTTAAGTGCATAGGTTAGTTTTAGCATATGGGAGAAGCTCAATTCGTGTTACCTTTTTTTTATTTCCTTCTCCTATAAGTGTTAATGGAGAAGTTTATCCAAAGACGGCCTTAAAATTTGATGAGGCATGCCTTTGAAGTTTAGCATGTGTAATTTCTTTTCTTGTTGGTGAATTTTCTGGTTTTGCTGGGTTTAAGGTTCGGATACGCGAGATACCTGTTCTAGATAGGTTAGAATATCTCCATGTGCTGCTGTCGTCTGTGCTACCTGTGGTAAAGCAGATCCACCGTGAACAGAGTTTTGAAGTTGAACTTGAAAAGAAGTTGCATGGTAAGGTTTATTTGGGTTTGCTTGTAGTTTTGTGGTTGTCTATGTTGTTTTTCTTTTTGTGTGGTGAATAAGTAGTTGATGATGTTGTAAAAATGGTTTCTCTCTCAGGTGCTGAAATAGATCTTCCAAGGATAAAATTGAACTCAGATGAGCAGATGTGCTGGTATATTTGTAACAATTTTTGTAGAATTGTTGGTTTTAGTGGGTGCTGAAGCATCATGCACCTGTTCCTTATTCATAGACAGTATAAGTTTATTTATTTTGATTTGTTTTCTTGCAGCAATTTCTGTAGGATACCTATTACTGATTATCATCGACGCTGTCCAAGTTGCTCTTATGATTTGTGCCTTAGCTGCTGTCAAGATCTTCGAGAAGCAACAGCAGATCACAATAAAGAACCCCAAACAGAGCAAGCAAAAACTTCTGATCGAAATATATTAAGTAAATTTCCTCATTGGAGATCCAATGACAACGGAAGTATTCCATGTCCCCCTAAGGAGTATGGTGGCTGTGGTTATTCTTCATTAAATTTAAGCCGAATTTTCAAGATGAACTGGGTTGCGAAGTTGGTGAAAAATGTAGAGGAAATGGTTGGTGGCTGCAGAATTAGTAATGCCGATGGTCCACCGGAAACCGTGCTGAATGATCTCAAACTTTGCCAATATTCTCACAGAGAATCCAGTGATGATAATTATCTTTATTGCCCAGCATCTGATGATATCAAAACTGATGGGATTGACAATTTTAGAAAGCATTGGAAAACTGGTGAGCCCATTATTGTTAAGCAAGTATTTGATGGGTCATCCATTTCAAGCTGGGATCCAATGGTCATATGGAGAGGGATTCTAGAGACAACGGATGAGAAAGCGAAAGATGAAAACAGGATGGTTAAGGCCATAGATTGCTTAGATGGGTCTGAGGTACAACTATATCTATACATCTTCTCTTTTTGGTGATTGAAATTGTAATGGTTTTATCTATTGCACTGTTTTTGGTTCATCATTTATGCTAAATTACTCTGCATTATGGCTGCATTTTTGTTATTTTTATATTGACAGATTGATATTGAGCTTGCTCAGTTCATGAAAGGATACTTCGAAGGGCATATTCTTGAAAATGGTTGGCCACAGTTATTGAAATTGAAAGATTGGCCTTCACCTAGTGCTTCTGAAGAATTTCTGTTGTACCAAAGACCTGAGTTTATCAGCAAACTACCTCTACTTCAGTATATTCACTCCAAGTGGGGCCTTCTCAATGTTGCAGCTAAATTGCCTCATTACTCCTTGCAGAATGATGTAGGACCCAAGATATATATATCTTATGGGATTAGTGATGAACTTGGTAGAGGTGATTCAGTGACAAATCTCCACGTCAATATGCGTGACATGGTATATTACTTAACCCTTACTAACCCGTGAGATGATAAATGGTCTTTTTTTTTGTCTTTTATAGTTTGAACAGATACAAGTTATTATTTACAGCCACTTTATGGCAATCTGGGTTCCTAGACAGACTGCAACTTCTTTATAATCTGTCTTCCAATTTCAAGTGTCTTAACAATATCAATTTGATGCTTCATTGTTAATTTGTGTTTGGTTATGTATTTATCATGGTCTTCCCATATTAATATATGCAGGTTGATATTTATACCTCATTACCAATTGTCAATAATAAGTGCTATGCATATTCAAATGTCGGATGTTTACCCAAACTCTGCTACATACTGTGGATTTGTGTTTAATATTTTAAAGTTCTATCTCTCTTCCCTGTTATCTTGTCTAGAGTGAAATTATGGAATTTTGATTTATTTGAAGAAAAGGAAAGAAAGGGGGCTATGAGTAAGTAACAAATAATTAATTTACTGAGTTTCAACAGATGTACCTTTTGGTTCATACAAATGAAGTACAGCTGAAGGATTGGCAGAGAACTAAAATTGAAATGATGCGAAAAGCTAAAGCTAATAAGGAATCTGAGGCAAAAAAATCACATGGGGATCCTCAAATATCTTCAAGGGGGAGTTCACCTGATTCCTCACCTGGTACAAAAAGTAGTGGATTGGAAATGGACTCAAACCAGAATAAGACAATTATGGATCAAGGGTTTGAAATTTATTCTAGTGCTGAAGGTAATACGGCCAATTGTAAACTTCCATTCAATCAAAATGGAGACGTCTCTGGGAAAACACATCCTGGAGTTCTTTGGGATGTTTTTCGTCGGCAGGATGTTCCAATATTGACTAAATATTTGAAAATACATTGGAAGGAATTTGGGAAGTCAGATGATCTAGGAAATGAATTTGTAAGTCTTTAAGAAAACATTTAAAGTTTTACATTGCTTCCCCCTTTTTATTGGTTAACTAGTTTTGTTTTTTTATTATTGCTGATGGTACTCTCTGGATTCAAGGTTGAATGGCCTCTTTATGATGGAGCTATTTTTCTTGACAAACACCATAAAAGAAAGTTGAAGGAAGAATTTGGTAAGATCTTATGTTTTTCTTTCTTTCTTTGAATTCTTCAAGAGCTAGATAGATAAGTGGTATAAGTTAGTTTGATATGGTGGAATTACACAGGTCCTTGCCTTGCCCTTGGGAGCTCCATCACCCCCCTAAGTTGACAAAATCTTGTAGAGTTCCTTTAATGATGGTAATGAGTGAGATGGAAGGGGGAAACATAATTCCCCCCTTTTTTGTGAGTTTAAGAATTTTCGAAGGGAAGTGAATATGAGGACAATTCCCTCTCAATCCCCTAGAGCTATGCTTGGAAGCTTTTGATTGATGAGGAAGGGAGGGATGGTAAAATATTAGTGTTTGGAAGCTTTAAGTAAAGGAGATGAGTGGAGTTCTTATCCTAGTTTTGGAGGTATAAATGGAATAAGGAGGGGGTAGTTGCTTTTCCTTCGTCAAACTTTTTTCTACAAAGGTTTAAGTCAATTTGTTGGAAAGCCACTTTAATTGCTGCTACCTATGAAGGGTCTGACTAGAAAGCCTGAGTGAAGTGTCGTAGTGTGCAGCCACTAAAATGACTTTTTGGGGGTTGAGGTCCCACGGCGATTAGAGATAAGGCGTAAGTAGTACTTATAAAGCTTGGGCAATTCTTAGTTCTTACCATACTAGACAGTTTTGTGGGGTTTAGTTAGGTTCTAAACCCTGAATCTAAAATGGTATATTGTTTGGGCACCAACATTGCCATGCTCTAGGCCCATAGCCCTAGGCATTAGGGGGTGTGTTGGATAGCTGCCTTAATTGCAGTCACCATTAACCCTCCTTAATTGCAGCATATGAGAGTTGGTTTCCAATGTCTCGGAAAAGGATACCTATGAAGGGACTAACTAGAAAGGCTGAGTGAATCGTCGTAGTGTGCAATCACTAAGATGCCAACCAACTCTTAGGGGGTTGAGATCTCACATTAACTAGAGATAAGGCCTTATAGTGCTTATAAAGTTTGGGCAATCCTCACCATGCAAATCGGTTTTGTGGGATTAAGTTAGGCCCTAAGCCCAAATTCTAAGAAAACAATTTTCCATTCCCTTTTTCCTTACCTCCCATCCCAACATTGCCCAAAACAACTTGTATTTTTCCCTTTTTGAATTGAGGATGGTGGGGTAGCTTTGCCTTGTATATATAAAAACATTCACTATTTTAACCCTATAAATTCAGTTACTTAATTTTTTAGTTAGTTTTGCGTATTGAAATTTTAAGCTTACAGCTTTTTTCCTTTTAAATTTGCTGGTGTAAGAAAAGATAAGTGAGCACTTGTATAAGGGCTAATTGTAGGTATCTGAGAGACTGAGACCAATTTTCTAATGTGTACTATTTATTATTGGAATCTTAGTACTGATGTGCTAAATTGTGGGTAGCCCTAAGAATTTATGAAACAATTAATTTTATTTAGCTTCTTCCTTTTTAATGTGATTAGTATCCTTCCTAAATAGGAGTGGAGCCTTGGTCATTTGAACAGAATTTGGGGGAAGCTATATTTGTTCCTGCTGGTTGCCCTTTCCAAGCAAGGAATGTTCAGGTGAGTTCATTTACCTAATGAGTTCATTTCATATACTAATTGCTTAGTTGATGACCATCATAGTTTTATATCTGCTTTCCACACAAAGGAATTTGATCTGATAGTGTCTACCCATTATTAATATAATCGCTTTAATTTTTATGAATATTTAACGTACTGAGTTACTAAGGTCTTATGCTAGAGCTGATACTAATATAACTCGAGTGATTTTGAAATTTTGAATTATATGGTAAACAATTTTATTGCTTCATTGTTTGTTTCCTACTTGAGCTGATTTATGACAAAACATATGACATTGATTGATCCATGTAACCGACTGCACCTACTTTGTTATTTTTGTCGATTTTTGCTGTATTTTTTGCTACTTGAGTGAAACAAACATTCCTATCTATTAATATCTAACTATCTAAAGTTAATTAAATTGCACATTTCCTATTGAGCTTTGGTCTATTGTTAATCTATCGAGTATATTGAATTTGAGTCCTTTGCTAGCATTAATAGCTGTTTTTTGTTTTGTGGACCCCTCCTTTCCAAAGTTAATGTTACTCCCGCCACCCATCAATTGGAAGAACTCTATAATCACAGGTTAAGACTTAAGACCCTGTGCTTCTAGTATAATTCTGTGTAGTGGCAGTTCTAGGCTTTGGTTTGTCAGGAGCTGGGATATTCTTAGAGCAATTACACTGACGTTCCTAACATTTTCCCACATTACACTTACCTACCCTTTTGATATATAAAATTAGAAATAAACACCAACCCGCCTTACTAACAAGAAGTGAGTTAAATGTGATATGGAGGTCAAAATAATGTAATTTGGGGGGTGTATTCAATTATGATTTTAAAGGATTTTAAAAGACTTTTTTTTTTTTTAAAAGTCTTGAGTTATCCGATCAAGATTTTTAAATAATCGAAATAAGTCTTGTGGTATTCAATCAAGACTATTAGGATTTTTTAAGAAATTCAATAAAGTTCATTGATATTCAATTAAAGATTTTTTACCACTTAAAAAAGTCTTCTGGTATTCAAAAGTATACAAATTTCAATGAATTCTTTCTTAAGATGGATTTCATGAGACTTTTATTGAGAAAATACATATTAAACAATCTCACTCAAACCCTTGAGATTTCATGAGACTTTCTTTCTTTTCATGTAAATTGACATGTTTTTCTTTTTCCATCACACATAATCCCCTGTGTCTTTGTTGAAAGCGGTAGACATTCATAATTTTCTTTACTCTTTCGACCAATGGTCAACATGCCCTAGAACGTGTGATATGAGAGATTTTTCAATTCTTTGAATTTGGGGGGGGGGGGTATCTTGACTACGTGCTTATACATATAAATAAACGTGAATATATATGATATATTCACATGAGAAATATATAGTTTTAATGAACGTGAGAAGTTGACTGATGTATAAGTACATAAATATATAAATGAGGTTTGAAACAATTATTGTGCATGTTTTTTGTTTGGTGGGATTGTTATTGTAGGAATAACTACAAGTATCCATACCATTGAGACATTGTGGTATATAGTTTTTATACAATTAACATGATTGATGATTGAAGAGGAATGAACCTATTGTGCTTGTAAATATGTTAGGGGGAATTGATTTGTTATGTATCAGGTTTATGGTTCTTTGTATAAGATGAGTTTTATTTGAAGTGTTAGGTGGACAAAATTCCTGGATTTTTATCAATAATTTTAAATGTTTTTTTAAAAATTCACAGAGTCCTTTAATGTCTTAAAAATTCATAATGTCCTTTCAAATTTTATGAATTCATATTTTGTAAATCCACTAAAATCTAAACTACAAAATTCTAATCATAAAAGTCTTTGAAAAAAATCTTGAAAGTCATTATGTTCTTACAATGTCTTTTGAAATCCATAGGATTTTTTTATGAAAAAATAGTCTTTTAAAATCCTAATCCAATTCACCTCCCTTGATCAAAATTTTCTGAACGAACTCTCTTAACTAAAGAATCAACATTTTGGAAGTTATTAGAAATGTTTTTATGGGCTTCTTTGATTAATATATTGCACTTCTTTCTGAACTATAATCTTCTTATAAGTGGATTTTTTTTTTTTTTGTTTAATGGGAACAATATGGTCGAATTTGTCATAATGTGTGATTGCTCTTGATATTTCAGTCCAATGTTCAGTTGGGCCTTGATTTCTTATCTCCGGAAAGCGTGGGTGATGCTGTAAGATTGGCAGAGGAAATTCGCTGTCTACCTAATGAACATGAAGCAAAGCTTCAAGTTTTGGAGGTCAGAAGAGAGAAGAGTTACATTTAATTAAGTTTCCTTTTTTGTTGCCACTTGCCTGTCCCTCCCTATTTTGTCCTTTTAAAATGCTTGTGTTTTAAAAATATTTTTGTTAGCGTGTTGATATATGCTTCTTGGACATTTATGCAGGTTGGGAAGATCTCTCTTTATGCCGCAAGTTCAGCCATCAAAGAAGTTCAAAAACTTGTACTTGACCCAAAGTATGCCAATTTCACACTTGTCTTGGCAATTGAATTAGTTCTCTCTCTCTCTCTCTCTCCCCCAATGTCCTTGTCCTTAAAAATGGAAAATAAATTGTTTTGCTTGACTGATGGTTCTTTTCCGGGATAAGTTATCCCTAGGCTTTAAGTTTTATTTACATGGATTTTGGAATTGGTCTGTTGTCCTGTTAGGTCCTGCAAGGTTACCATTTACAGAAATGTCATGTTTCCTTATTGATTTTTTGTGATAAATAATTGTCCAAATGTCAACATCTTCTTCTGCTACCTAAAATAGTGAAACGGTTTAACTGTTGTTTTGTCAGACTTGGCGCCGAGATTGGTTATGGAGATCCTAATTTGACTGCAATGGTTTCCGAGAATTATGAGAAGATGGTTAAGCGGAGGCAGATTACTTGTGCTTGAACTTCCACACTCGGTCATTGAATCCCGCGGGGGGGGGGGGGGGGGGGGGGGGGGGGGGGGGGGGGGGGGGAGTTGAGTTTGTGTACATTAGTTGTATTTGAGCAATATTTTATGGGTTGGTATTTTCATTGTAGTTTTGATCAAATACCTAGGTAATCATTTAAATGTGTATAATAGTTACGTTAGAGAATCATATAATGACCAACTTCAAATCTGATTTTATTTCAAAATTTGGAAAAGAAACAATGTAATATATACAAAGTTAAAAACTTGTTTCTGCTGCCCTTTCAGTTAAGTTATGAAATGCTTGTGACCTTATTTTCCATTGAAATGGCAACAGGCGCACCCAAAAAATTGAAATTGGTTCGGTTTAGAGGACATTCTCTAGGCATGCAATTCAAAAACATAGCTTCGGAAACAAAGGAGTTACAAGGTCGACCTAAGAGAAGCGTTTTTTTGGGTCTTGGCTTATGACCTTATTTGCCAATGAAGCTTCGTTTTGAACCACTTAAAATGTGAGGCTAAATGAATTAGCAATCGTATAGAAATCTGACTTCAATCCTGGCCACTCTGATTCAGGTGCCTGAGCATTTAATGTAAAAAGCCTACCACCACGAGCGCAGCAAACGGAAACATTGTGTCGCCTAAACGAGGGACTCTCAACTCTGAACTCCAGTTCGTAGTATTTGACATTTGTAACGGAATCCTCTCTCAAACTTGATTTTATCAATGTACCCTTCACGTCAGGGCGTTGCCCTGATCCTGTTATGCTTCGAACCACTGCTTCACCTACCTCATCTGGCCCCCCAAATGCTTCAATCCTAGTGAAAAAAGGTTAGATATACAAGCTGTCAATCTTTCTTTTCTTAATAATTAGTATCAAATGAGACATTGAGTGACAAACTATTTATAATTATTCATTTATACTTTTAATGCTGTTTTTGGACCCAACACTTTGCACTGAAAGGAAAAAGCAAAAAGTTATCTTTTTTTATTAATATATATAATAATTCTTTTAGTCGGCCATTTGGTTGGTAATAACTAATAAAGTGAAGTGAATCTCTGAAGAAATTTACTAGTTACCAGTGCTCATTCATACTCACGAGAAGTCTGGAGCAACAGATGAAACAATGACACTAACATTGAGTTCTCCAGTGGAACCGGGAGGACCAAATGCAACAACCGGTTCATTGATGTTAGAACGCCGCCGTTCATTCAGCGGAGGAGGATCCAATGATCGTTCCATCTCTCTTTTCTTAGCAGCTCGATACAGCAGCGTCTGATCTCCCACCCAATTTGCTGGGTATATGAATTCTGATAATCCAAATCCAAATATATATAAAAAAAATGATTTTTTTTTTCTTTACTTTTATACATTGGTTCTTAATAATATAATGAATTTTCAAGGCGAATTACCGAATCCTTCCTTTGTGTCAACGCAACGGCTGTAACCTCCAATGGGATAAAGCACGTCCAGCTTCAGATTACGCCCACTTTGTGGCGACAAACCGAGAAGAAAACTGGTGATGCCACCAAAGTTTGCACCCAGAGCCACTAGTGAAGCTGACCCAACCCCCACAAGAAGCCGCCTCTGAAATTTGGTGGCTAATGGTGCAAATTCCTCCGCCGGAGGCCGCCCTCCATCGTCACGATCACCAGAACATTGTGGTATTCGAATTGGGTTGCATGCCCCAAACCTGGCTTGCACTGCCATACCCATGTGCTGTTCTAAATAACAGGGCACTTGTTTATCGTGCTATATGGATGCAAAATTTAATTTACGTCTTCCTTTTGGTTCCAATCACGAGAAGGATGCAATCCAAGTCCGAGACACACTAATCTAGTGGTGGATTCTGGTTGAGTTGGTCGTCCATGCTGGCATTCTTGTGGCTCCTCATAGGAATGGGATAGCTCTTATCTGATTCATGTGGTTCTCATTCCTTCGGGTAATCAAGAGCCACGGCATAAACTTAGTTTTTAATTCTTGCCTTCATTTGTGAAGATTTTTTACTCTACATGAAATGTGAGAAAAATCATTTTTTGATAATTTAACTTGGTTATATGGTTTCTTCAACAACAAAAAAAACTTGTTTATATGGTAAAATCTAATTCTTTCACGTGATAAGCTTCTCCTCTCTGTATCTAATAATAATAATAATAATAATAATAATAATAATAGCCCATGAATAGAGAATTCTTAATGCGTTTTCATTAATTTTAACATTTGAACACAAATTTATACGGTCAAAATCAGATTTCACATGATAAGTTTCACCTCTCTATCTCTATAATATAGTCAATTATACTAATTATTCTTTAAGTTTTATGAAATTATACAAACATCCTCTTGCTTTTATCCATTCTTACCCTAACTTTCCTTTATTTATTTTAAAAAATATACATAACACCATTTGTGTAATTTTACAAAATTTCAAGAATTATTAGTGTAATTTACTTTAATACGTAATACAAAATTAAAGTGTGCTTTAACTTTTACAGGGAATTCCCAATAATTTGTGCTTTCATTTAAGATTTGGCCTATACTTATAGTGGCGAATGTATTACCAAGGGGGTGGACGATGAAAAAAATTAATCTCGAATGAAAATATAATTCTTTTTATCAATATTTAATTTTATAATTAGCTATATATTTTAATTGTGCAGTTAAGATTCAATAACTGTTACTCCCTCTATTCCTCTGTATAAAATATATTATTGGTTCGTTAGTTCAAATAGTACATATTTGATTTCCTTCATGGCTTTGTTAAACTTAATTCTTATAAAATGATTTAATTATTATTTTAAAATGGTTGTAAATGATAAATATTTATTATTTACTTTCCAATTAGTTATCACAAGAATCTCCCGTTTTGAAGAATATTTGTGTCATGACGACTTGGTAATCCCTAACTTTTCCAAACTAAGAATACGTTGTATATACACTGAAAACTATTCTTGGATCTGCGATGTATTTAGTCATCTTGAGAATTACATAACTTTGATGTATGGAGATGTACATAAAGTCTACCCAATACATTATTTGGAAGATCATCACCCATGGAGATGCCGTAGCTAGTCACCAAACCTAAAGAATAGTATACTCAAGCCAACTTCAACACCCTTCAGCTCATGCTAGATATCACTTGTGCTTTATCTTGATCTGAATATAACAAGATTTTGTAGTTGTAAGACCACAAAGGAGATGTGTGCCATTCAAATTAATTACTTATGAAGGGGACTGGAGATGTTGATCAGTTGAGAAAAGTTATAACCTTGATGAGGCACTATGAGATGTTGTTTACCACGAAGGAGGACAAAACCATTGATAAATGTTTAGAAGATTTTAAACCATCTCAAATGGTGTGGAAGGCTCAAAACAATCTAAAGATCCTAGACAGTCTTCCCAAGGTGTGTGAACCAAGTAGCACAGTCATCCAAGAAGGTTCATGAGGTACATCTTCAAAAGCGGGACAAGCTCAAAATGAAGGATCCCCTAGCCCTTAAGATAGGAGAATTCAGTCTAAAGAAACATGAGAAGTCTGAAAGAAAAGCCCACTCCAAAAGCTCTTAAAGCTAATAACATGGTAGAGTTTGAAACACAGAATAATTATAAATATCTATTTACTTTCCTTTTTATCTCTCTCATCGCATAATTTATCATATTTATTGTTTTCTATCTCTATTTGTTTCTATTTCCTTTTTCCACTCACTCCATCCCAAGATGGGGGTAGATATATGTTACTATTTTCCTATCACATAATTCGATCGTATTCACAATATATTTTGTGCAGAGATAAGGAGACCATATATATTGAGAGGAATGTGATAATTAGAGATTAAAAAAATGAACAATAAAAAAGTGTTTCAGAAATTGACATTATCCTTAATTTTAACATCTGAACACAAATTTATGAGATCCTCTAAGGATATGGGTCTACACTGTTACACTGGCTGGTGCTGCTAAACTTGACCACATTGTCGACGACTCAATGCGTCTTCCTCTTTAGAAAGACACGTTCGGTCGTCTGTCGCACGATTTCTATTCTATATGTGGCCGAAAGGGAGGATTAATTAGTTAAAGAAAAACAAGCACATAACGACCAAATCAGCTGAAAATTCCACCCTCTAAAAAAGTTGACTTTTATTCCTTGTCGGGTGATCTTTTTCAAATGCTGCCCGTTGCTGAAAATGATTCAAAGCCTGCGTTCTTACTAGACCAGTTTCTCCAAACCTCATCCGGTGCACCAGTTTCCCCTTGTTGAGCACCACCATAGAAATTTCCATGTGCATCCCCACCACTACCACTTCCTCCACCTCCTATTCCCAAAAAGTCAAGAGTCATAACATCCCCACTTCCTTTACTTCCAGCAACGTTATTAGTAACACTACTCGAACCTCCATTTGTTGGTCCTCCACTAGTGCTTCTATTGTTGTTTTGCTCTATGATCTTCGACAAAGCCTTGCTTTGGTCCAAAATAGCGTTGAACATGTCCACACCGTTCATCCCAACGCTCCCTCCACCCATCCCATTTGCACTACCGAAACTATACTGAGCAGAAATGTTAACCTCTTGTTGTTGTTGGTGGTGGCCACTGTGCATGTATTGGTTCATGAAGGGTTGTCCATTTGGTTGTTGATGATGATGCTGTTGCAGCACACCAAACGATGGTGGTGCCATGTTTGTTGCAAAAGTACTTTTTTCCGTCACTTTTGCTCCCATTTGTGCAGCTTTTTGCAACAACGCAGTGGCTGACATGTGTGGCGACCCTGCAGCAAGGTGGAGCCCGTTTTCATCGAACATGTTTGAGCTTAGTTGAAGAGAGGGAGAAGAGGTTGATGACAGGCTTCTCGTGAACACTGTTCCTGCAGCCATGCTGTTGATGAAGGGTTTTTGTGCAGGCATTGGCATGAGCTCGTGTGGGAGTGATAGTGGGTGCTTATGATCAGCATGGTTGAACTCCGAGGTGGTGCCACCCATTTGTGCAGGGTTGGGAACAATGCTGTTGGCGTTGATTGGTAATGATGAAACGAGGTTTGGGATTTGTTGACATTGCGAGTTTGGACCTATCTTTGGCAATTGTCCTTCGTTGGCTTTGTTGTTCTCCTCAGCTAGTGCGTCACAGAAAGCTCTGTGCGTAATGAAGCTGTCTCTTCTGCAAAGTTAATTCAATATATATGAAAAGCATTCAGTGAGTAATAATGATGCATGCATTAAGCAAAAAAAAGAGAGGAATTTGGGGACCTGCATGTAAATAATGCCAATATAGTTGTTCATGATGAGGACCATGATGGGTATTATTATGATCAAATAAAAAGTGTTGGAATCTTTGACTATGTATTTACCGGGAGGACGAGCCTCCCACAATCAAAAAAATGTGTTTTAATGATTTACTAATTTTGAGTTTAAATTTAAAAACAGTTTTTTTACATATATAAAAAAGTAAGTCTGTCTATAATATTTATTATTTTTTTTTACTTTTTCGCATAATGAGAATTCTCTATACAATAAAGTATCTCTATACAATAAAGTACTTATAAAAAAAATGTATTTATAGTGACTTGTGCTTGTAGACCAAAATGACTTCGGTTATATATATATATATATATATATATATATATATGCAAAAAATATTATATATAGATGCTACATGCTTAATTGCATGTTTTGATTATTAATCAAGGGCTGCTTATAGCCTTGCTTATTTTCGTATATGATAAAGAAAGGTTTATGAAATCTAGAGAAAAATTTTCAAAACAGATAAACTAACTTAAAGGTATTTATACGAAAATAAATTCAAAGATGGAAAGTAAGTAATTCATTTTTTTTTTAAGTCAACAAGGGTGTGTGGTCAAGGAAAGACCCTAGGTAACATTTTAATTATAAAAGTACAATTGCTGCATGCAACTTATGCACGGAAACCATGGATGAATATATATTGATGAGTCAAATTTGATATATATATATATATATATATATATATATATATATATAAAATATGACGTAGAAATTTGGATACATGTGTGTGTAACTATGTATCAACCTGGAAAAGATGGTACCACAGTCACATTTGTATTCCCTTGTACCACATATTTTCGAGTGGGCTTTCCAGTCAGACTGAACAGCGTATTTCTTTGAGCACTTATCACATTTCCACTTCTTCTCGCCGTGCTTTCTGCAGAAGTGCTTTTTGATGCCAGTGAGATCTCCGAGTGCTCTTGCTGGGTTGTGGTGGACGCACGAAGGTTCTGGACACACGTAAACCCTCTTTCGAATTTCCGTGCTTGTTCTCTGCTTCAGCTTCCACGGCAAGTTGTGGCCTCGCCGGTGCAACTGAAGGTTCTGGTCTCTTTGAAACCCTTTGTTGCAGATTTCACATATGAACCTGTTTGTGGCCATTAGTGTGGTCGGTGATAGAGCAATAACTTCAGCACTTGGATCTGCACACACGTGAGTGCCAAAACAAGTAATTAAATTAAACTATGCATATAGTTCTAGTTCCTTCACCATTAATTATTAATGTGCAATTATATATATATATATATATATGTGCACCCAAACCAAGAATAATACTTATTATTATTTCAAGTTGTTTCAATGGATATTTAATTAATTATGGAAAGGAAGAAAGTGACAAAACATAGAAAGTGAAGATGTATAATTGTAATAATAATAACAATGGAGATGGAAGAAGCAAGAAGAAGAAAAATGAGTGATATCTGATTCTTTGTTCACACTTCAACCACCGAGATAAGAAGAATGAAAAGAGAGAAAGAGAGAATATTTAAATTTAAATTAAAGCCAAACTCCGAGACTTCTTTCTTCTCTCTTTGTCTTTTCTTCCACAAACCCTTTCGATCATATTTGTTTTGACACATATCCAGATACAGACACAAGGAAACAAACACATAAGAATACTCAACAGACACCGCGTAAAGAGCAAGAGGGTATTTCATATAAAAAAGCATATGGTCCTTTTATCCTGAAACAGTTGTGAAACAAAAAACAAAGGAAACAGGAGGAGAACTAGCAGTCAAGCAAAGTCAACAGTGCATAGCAATGATTGTAAAGCCCTTCAAGGCAATAATTGAGCGTCTTCTTCTTCTACTAGTTACTATACTCCCCAATAATTCATCATTTTTGCTATCTAATTCTGGCTTAAAACATACCCAGATCCTTGTCTCCGTTTGAAAGATGATGACTTCTAACCAGATCAAGGCCCTATCCTCTTAATTTCATGGAGCCTGTACATAAATATCTTAATTAAATGTGCTCTAATTAATTAAGCATGTCATCATCCAGAAATTTAATGTAGACCTTTTGTGGGAAATCATTTTCTTAATTTTATTATACAAAACCCCATTTTTTAGTAAATATACAAGCAAACTACGCATCATTATTTCATTTTTAAAATCAACGAGATGGGTGAAGAAAGTGTGACTTAAACTAGGAATTAGCATGTGCAGGCCATGGGTAAGAATATTCATCTATGTCTGCAGCTTTAATTTGGCTATCCATTTTTTAAATCTGAAAAATATATATTTGAAAGTCCAATAATTAGAAAGTGTGACTTAAACTAGTAACGCTCAGAAAGCAAAGACAAGAAAAGAAGAAGAAGAAGAAAACAAAGAATATTCACCAATATATATGTAAATGGGGCTGAAAAAGAGTAAACTTTTCTCTGAGATGGCTGCTAGAAAAGTTACCTGGATTTCCTGGTAGGCTCCTTTTCTTCTTAACAGGTGCAGGTGGTTGTGAATTTGTGTTGGAACCATTGCTATTATTTGTTGTTGTAGTTGAAGTATGAGAATGTGGACTGTGGAACTGACCAAGCATCTCGGACTGCTGTTGTTTAATTGCTGCATCTTCTATGGTATTCTCTGTAGAGAAGCTCCCACTATCACAACTTGTGATGTTTGACATTGAAGGTAGCCAAAGAAAAGGGAGGAATCTGTTGAAAAATATTCCCTTTATTCAATTTTACAAACAAGTGTTTGTTTGTTTATTTGTTTTGTTTCACTCAGCTTGTTGCAGCTGCTATAGCTACAGCAAGATGAATTTTGTTCAGAAAAAAACTGAGGAAAAAAAAATTAAAGGGGAGGTAATTGAGACAGAAAAGATGGGATTTGTGCAACTAGAGGAAGACAAAAACCAGGAAACTCTCCTCCTTTTATGGT
The DNA here is from genome assembly GCA_007407185.1 of Glycine tomentella. Classification (NCBI taxonomy): domain Eukaryota; kingdom Viridiplantae; phylum Streptophyta; class Magnoliopsida; order Fabales; family Fabaceae; genus Glycine; species Glycine tomentella. Next base: position 1,384,691 of record PYAF01002226.1, on the reverse strand, counting down.
GTAGAGATGAGGGTGTTTGCTGGCAGAAGAATACAAGAACCTTGCTTTGGATTTGCATTGTAATTAAAAAAAATGCTATTATACTTCTTTTAGGCACTGTTGTTTGTAGCTATAGATATGCCCCTAGCAATGCTTGGTATTTAATAAAAAGCCCTTCACTTATTTTTCCTGATATAAATTTAGCTACTCACAGTATATATACTCATTATGATTAATTAATTAATTAAAAAGGACAATTGCAATACCATTGTATGGTTATAATCAAAAGAAAATAATTTTAATATTTCTTGTTAGATTATTTTATATTTATTTTTAAATCAATCAGGAGAAAAATAAATATTTTAATGTACTTCAATTTTTCTTTTTTAAATATATACGTGGAAGAAAAATAATAAAAGTGTAATTACAACAAACATTTCCCTAAAATAAATTATCGCACAAAGTGTTTGAAAAATGGGGGTCAAGACTCGACATTAATTCAACATCTTTAAAATTAGAGATTGGTTTGGCCATAAATAAATATGCTGTGTAAGTACATGTATAATCACATATTTAAATCTTAAAGAGTAAACAGTGTATGTACTTATTGTATCAATAATTTATATTCTGTTGTTTAAATTAAAAATTAATTATTGTGTATAACAAATTTATTAGTTTTTATAATAATTATCTTAAAAATTATACTATTATGATTTTAATTGGTCGATAATATAAAATTTAGGGCATAAAAATTTAACTCACCTAAATACAATATATGTTAATGAGATTAGTTGTTTATGAAAAAAAAAAAAAAGCAACTTCTAACTTGTTTTGACTATATCAACGAATAAGTTCTTTTTTCTTTTAAATTTTACCAACGATACCATATATTGGAGAGAA
>PYAF01002226.1:1367295-1383712 GCA_007407185.1 Glycine tomentella | reverse complement strand
TGAAAGGACTGAAATGAACATAAATTGATTCCCACACTTCAACTTTTGTTTTGTTGAAATAGTTAATTGTATATAATTGTATGCGAAGAAAGATAAAGAATATTAACAAATAGTAATCCTTCTTAATAAGGATTAAGGAAGGGTATTATGGGTACTTCAGTTGTGGTTGTCTTTTAAAAGTTTAATTTATTTGACGATGCTAGCGGACGAGGGCTTCAAGTTGGAAACTTTGTCTGTTTCTGGGGATATTTTAAAGAGAATAATATTGTTCCCAAAACACCCCTGTCCTTTAATTGAAATCACAAAAAGTGCCACTATGAGTAAGAGTCAGCCGCCTAGAGCATGTAGTTACCGATTTAACCTTACCCCGTCACGGGTTGATTCTGATCGAATCATTCTCGAAAATGACCCCACAATAATACAAAAATTCTTCTGTTCACGTGTGTTCGGGGTAATTTCCGATGGGTCAGACTTCGGGGTAACTTTGAAATTAAAATTCAAACATAGGGTCCTTTTGTAATTTGGTCTAACTTCAAGCATGCTTAGCAGTGGCGTGTGCCAATTGGTCTCTAATTTTTTTCTTTCTTCTTTCTTCTATTATTTAAGAATGATATTTAGTCTTATTATATATAAAACGTTTTATAAACCGTTGGCGAGCGAAACTAAGCTAAAATGAAACGAGTAAATATAATATTATTGTCACTGAAGCTGAGTGAGGAATTTAATTAAATGACTGGATATTCAATATTTCAATTCCTATTAGTCTTTGAGTTATTTCACGTCATTAGCTACGTACTCATTTATTTAGTAGTAGTAATTAGCGAAACTAATTTTTACTTTTTTACTGAGAAACTAAATCTTTTTTCTAAAGTTCAAGTGGGGGATTCCAATAAACAAATGTCAGGAACCATAGGTTACTTGCATTACTTGATCAGAGATTTGGGTTATGTTTATTCATTTTTAACTATCCATATATGTTTTTTTTTTTTCAGCGATTGTTATTCAATATTATATATTCCAAATCACTAGAATTAGTCTAATAATAAAGGATTTGAATAATTTACATGAGATTTTAAGTTGAATTTTCATTATCATCATTATACACAAAATATTATATTTTTCATATAAGCTAATTGACTACATGCAAAAATTTATGTATTTATTTAACATTATATTATTATTAGTTGTAAATATTATTTGAACGGCAAAAGTCAAAAATCAAGATTCACAAGTGACGATATATAATTTTCAAACATAGTCATCATGAATCAACGAAGTTGTACGTAACCCGAGATATATTGGATTATGATTTAAAAAAAGTATTTTAACGTAGTTTTTTTATATTAATTTTAAAGAATTACGTAAGAATATAATATTTTTAAACTTTTTTTATAAAAAAATTATGATTAGGATTTTATAATTTGAATTTTAATGGATTTATAAAATATAATTTTTAGTATTTTTTTTTAAAATTAATTGAAAACCTCATGACTTTTTTTTTTATAAAAAATATCTTTTTTAAAATTCTAATTGAATACATTTCCTAATTATTATTTTTTTAAGTACAGTAAATGAAATTTGGTTTTTAATTATGTATGAAAATATTTTAAAAGAAAAAAATATTTATATAATTTTTCATTTCGAAAAGATTAATTTCTAACAATCAATTCAAAATAGTATCATTATTAAAATAAAGGCCTTAATTACTGTCACTTTTAATAATATACGTTTTTAATTTGATATTATTTTTGGGTTGGCAAATTGGAGAGTTTTTTGTTTGATTATTTAATCTATTAAATTAATTGAGCATTATCAATTTGTCATTGTTACAATTTTAAAATAAAAAAAAGCAAGAGGGTAAAGAATATTTCGTTTTCACTTAATTCAATAATAATATCGTCATTTTTTTTTAATAATTCTTACACCATCGTTGCATATATATTAATTGTGACGGTACAGGAAATACTGTAAAGTTAAAAAAGAATACCGTAAGTCTATCTACACACAGAAAAACAATATTTTATAGTTTTGCTTGAATTTTTTCTGTCAATTTTTTATTATCTTTATATTATTTTTATAATATTAAAATTATTTAAAGCTCTGACGTGTAAACTGGCCAATAACTTTGTTCCTCTTATACATGGTACTGTTGGATTAAAGAGGGTATTTTCACTTCGGATTTAGGAGCTAAGTGTTAAGTAAGTCAATAAAATATGTATCATATATTATATTGATGGGACTTTGGAACCGCAGGTCTGCCATATATTATCATCACGTATGCCTTTTGGTACATGATGAACAATATTGAACCACTTATTGGCTCCTGCTTTTGTGTCTATCTTCACTTCTCTGTTTGAAAGTGACAAATTTGAAGCATTTTCAAAATTCTATTCTAATTTATTCAACAAATGCATATAATAGCACTTTCAAATAGCGAAAGAAAGTGACTATTCCATCTAACGCGCTGTCTTCCGTCCTTTACGTTCTTTTTTCATATGCGTGTTTTGCGAGTACATATTCATGATTATTTAGTGATATTTGAAAGAAAAGAAAACAACTGTTTTTTAATTTCCAAACTAGAAATACTAAAAAAGTAATATATATTAGCCAATGTAATATACAACATTTGAGTCACTAAGTTGTTGGAGTGAAATATTTATGGACTTTTGTGAATCACTAAAATTTTAAACTTTGATTGCATGTGAAATAAGTAATAACACATATATAATGCTTTAAAATTTGTATTGCTTACTGAATCACTGAAAATACTAATTTGTGCTTCTCTAGTCTGACATGACTAAGAATTATAATTAAATTCACATGATGATAATAAATACTTATCAATCATCGAAAAATACTAATTTATGTAATTATAATTAATTTGACGATGATATGATGTGTGTATTGTATTGTCATCATTGTGCAATAAATTAAATTAGCATAATATTATAGAAAATAAATTGAATAAAATCTTAAACAAATATTAAATGAATATATTTTATGTATTATAAAATAAATAATTTCAAGAAAAATTAATTAAACAAGAGTGACCCATTCATGATTTTTATTAATTAATTTTAAATTTGACTCAAATCCTTTAATTTCAAAGTACAATTTTTGAGAAATTTATTTATATCTTTTTTATATGAACCAAAATAAGATGTCTATTGCGTTAAGTTTTTTCTTTAAAAATATCCTTATTTATTCAATATTTTTAGGTTAAAACAATATATGCAATGGATTAATTCGATAAACCCTCTCTTTCATTAAAATAAGGAAAGATTATTACACAAAACTACCTCTTTCATTCACTGTCTCTTTTTACGTTGTTATAGAATGTAAAAGTTATTACTTATAAGATGTGGTGACATATTATATAAAATTAATGCCACTGATTATACAAAGTAGTTCAATTGAAACTAGTCAACCAAAACCAAAATTTTTAGGTGCGCAGATCTATAGACACCGGTCACAATACCCATAAAATCTTTGATTTGCCTGTCTAAGCATTGGTTTCTTAACTTCTAAACATTGTCTCAACAACCATGATTACACCTTTTTGCTCGTACTACTATCAAATAATTTGAAGCATATGCATACACTAATTTCTTGCATCCATGTGCCCATAACTGCATATATAAACATTGGATCGCTGTCTTTCTCCGTCTTACAATCCGATGACTTTATAATTCCCACGGGTGCCCTCTACTTCGTTAATTTATTGTTATGATTTTTCGGGTAAAAGCTACTTATAGTAAATATATATCAGACATTTACATATGGATTGTACATAGTAAATATCCCTATCAATAAATGAAAAGGTGAAGGATTGTTTTCAACCTTCTTTTCCTTGATATATGTTGACAAAATGAAACCCTTTACGTGTATTCAACTCATTAGTGACTATGGTTGTCTTGTTTAATTAATTTTCTCTAATTCTTCCATATATATGAATAGAGAACTTGCTTTAATTGGAATATTAAATAATAATTACTTTGACTTATATTAGATTAATATACATATATAATGAGATTATGTTATAAAAAAACATGTACTTTTTATATAAACTTCTTTTTTTTTTATCTCTTTCATCACATCGTTTATCTTTAGAATTGTTGTAAAAAAATTTAATTAAATAAAAACAATATATAAGTAGTACTTTTCATGAGTTATCTTAGGCTCATTAATGATGAAAACTTTAAGTAATTTGCAGGCTAGTATTTAGTCTCTATTTTTTTATTTAGTTCCATGATGTATTGCTCATTTGATTATGAATGAAATTCTGAGTTTGTTTTGTAAAAAAAAAAACATTGTAATTGCAAAAGGCAGGGATTGAAATTGATTAAATGAAATAAAACAACTCCGACGACTATTACAATGGTAAACTTATTATTTTTTAATGAAAAAACATTATTCTGTTGATCTTTTAGCAGTTATTATCCAAACAAATTAAAATTTAATTTTATATAAAAATAAAAATTCAATTTTTTATTTTATTTTTCTCCATTGATGGTGTGATTTGCTGTAATTTAGCCATATGGCATGACCCATTGGTCCCCACTAATTTCTGATAAACTTGGAACAACAGGTCCCGTTGATTAAGATTGAAACTTTAGTGTCGTCCACTTGCAACAATAATATATATATGAGACTACATTTACTTATAAGCCTGTAGCCGATGTTGTTGTCGTTTGCATAGATCAGACTTCATATATATAATTGATGCAACCTATTGTTGCGCATTATTGTATTGAGCTAGCCAGTGACAAGTTATTTATATGGTAAAGGGAGAAAATAAATAAAAAAAAAATGGGAGAGAATGAGACAACATATGGAATGATGAGAAATAGGTAAGCTCTAAAAGTTTGGGTCAAGCTCTCTACATATATACCAAACCAGTAACGGCAATTTTGTAGTTTCATTGCTCGCATACTTTGTCATTATTTCCAAATCATGGCTTTGTTATTATCAATGATTATTGGCCTGTGCGAGAGAAGCAGACATAGAATAGCACACTCAATCTATACATGCATACATACAAACAATAATATAAATTCAAAGGAAGAATGACCAAACGAAACTTCCGATTCACGTACAATTCATACAATGATACAAAGAAGGGCATTTGACATGTATCAAATAAACCATCAGTTTTGTTTTTTCTCTCTTGCTGTGCCCTCTTAGGAGATTGCGTGTTTAATCCGTTTGTATAATTAGTTACCTATATTCTTTTGTTCAATTAATGTAGAGGGTAAGTAACAAGATTTTGTTATCCTGTTAATTAATTATATTATTAGTTATAATTAAATGGCTGTAATTTTATCTTAAAATTAAGCATGAGTAATATGTATATACTGTGATGTCACTGTTTCTTTTTTTCTTTTTTGTTTTTTCACGTGCATCGGTTGAGGGTACAGGGGATAATGCGCTCTTATCCTGCTTGCACTGTAATTCTGTAAAGGCAATCTTTGTGTTATGGGATGAAAGATCCTCATCAATCATTTTAAGCAAAAGTTTCACTCATGCAGAATTTAAATATGAGAAGGAAGTTGCACTTAGCACATGTGGGACATTCGTCTGGTTGTATCACTGGGATGTGGGGCAATTCTGGAGATTTTCTTTTTTGTAAGTAAATAAACTTTATTCATGTCTAAAGCCAGTGTACCATCCTCGATCTATCTATCTCTCTAGATCACATTCTTTGTGTATATATACAGTACTTTTTATTAACATCATGAGTCATTAAAAATTTATTATAAATAATTAAAAATGAAAATATGTTATTAAAAATATTTATTACACTTTATGTTTTTAATATATATATATATATATATATATTAAACAATGTTTTTCTTAAAACTACTATAAATATAATTTACTAACAAGAACAAAAATAAATAAAAATTATTCTATATACTAACCGTGTAAATTTGCACCATCAATCAATTACAAATTAACTTATGTAATAAATTTATTAACTTTTAAAATAATCATCGCTTATCATACTTTTTTAGTTTAGTTTAATTTATTATTTTACAGTGAAAATGTCTATACTAATATATATATATATATATATATATATATATATATTAAAATAATCTTCTTAAAGTCTATACTAATATTATGATTTGCTATATATATAAATGTTTAATTATTGATAATATATATTAATATTCTATAGAATTATTTATTAGTATTATATATCATATTAGTATAAACTTACAATATTAATACTACTAACATTTTAATTTTTGTTAAACAAAAGTTATACTAACATATACGAAATTCTTCATAAATGACATTTTTCTTTTGTATAGTTCAAAATCAAATCCTAAAGGCTAATAGTAACAAAATCTATAAATGCATTTGTAAGTTGTCACTCTCGTTCATGTAAAAATCTTGAACAACTTAATGTTATTGCTGTTTCTGCCCTAAATTATTTTTTTGTCCCCCCCCTGACAAAGTTACCCAAATCAAGCATGTTTTGTTAATACCCTACTCCTGAGTTGTTGATTTCTTATCCATTGCCCTGTTAGCTGAGGAATTCACTAGTTTTTCTTAATTTGTTTATTGTTGGGCTTGTGCACCTGCAATTCAGAAAATGATACCAACTGGCTTATAGGGTCATTTTATGAAAGCTCAAAACAAAAGAAAAGTATAGAGTAATAAATGAAATAATTGTCAGAGAAAAGGTAAAATTAAAGGACTTATATATACGCATAAGGGGGACAAAAAGTGATATATTATCACGTGCATGAATGGCTTACAGCGGGTTTTATAATTATGAAGATGCACATCTTTTTCTTCTTTTTGATATAATCTCATACATCAACCTGTACGATACGACTATAGAAAAACAACTACTAAATTCATGATTTTATCATTTAGATGGTGCATTTGCCGACAAAGAGCAAGCAAATAATTCCCAAACCCTAATAAGGTCCACATAATTTAGGGTTATAAGTTCATGAGTAAAAACACTCACTACTGATCACTAAAAATGTATAGCTAGCGCTGGTGACCTTTTCTGAGGCTATTTTTGATTCCCAAGTGGGACCGACTTCGTTGCAAATGATATGAATCTGCCCAATGCTATGCTCCTCGTCATGTGCAACTGCTTATATGTCTTTGTTTGAACTGCTAAAAGTAACATTTCCATCAAAGCTTTTTCCTTTTCCTTTTTTACATATATATAAATTTGATAATCATTCTCTTTCCTTGTCTTTTGGTATATGGGGTGTGGGGGAAAGAGAAGAGATGTTTCAGATTTTTTTTTTTCTTTTTGCAAATATGATCAAACTTAGAATGCCATGGTAGATCCACATGACATGGAGATTATGAGTTCTTTTTGTTGCCGTTTGGTAAATAATGATAAAAAGAAACCCCCGTGGGTTGAGTTGGATGTGCAATGATGGTTAAAGCTTTTAGCCTTTTACACTCTTTTAGTTCTTCGTTATTTCAAATTTGAATTTTTTTTCCCCTTCCCTGGCCTCCATATTGATCATACTTCAATTATAAAAGTGGTAAAAAAAAATAATGAATGATTAAGTAAAGCGGATATACTTTTGAACAGAACCCTAGATTCTATATATATATATATATATATATATATATATATATATATATGTTGTCTCCTCTCAACAAACGATTTGGGACAATTGAGTGGCTTTAAAAGGTCTACATGTACATATTAAATCATCAGGCAATTAAATACTTGTATAGAAATTTAATTTATTCGGAAACTATTTTGGATATTATTAAGTCAACATGACTTCTCTCTTTTTTTTTTTAATAAAAATTTTTATAGTAGAGATGTTTTTTCTAACACAATCACCATTTTGAAATCTGGACACGACTGACAGATTTCACTAGGAATCGTTCACGTGTCTGATTCAACACTTTTTAAAATTCGTTGCATCCTTAAATCGATTAAAAATTGCTGAACCTGTCGAAAACCAATAAACATCATGAATTAACCAATTTTGCTTAAAACTATTTTTTAAAAAAAACTTTCAAAACAATCTTGTTTTGATTTTAAAAAAAAGAAATATTATAACTTATGATACTTTTAGTTTACTTTTTATTATTATTAATTTATGCACATTTTTTTTAATATTATTAGGATAATATATTAAAATATTAAACAAATATTTTATTAAAATCAGTTCAATCCTGATTGAATCATTGACCTTTGAAATTTTTCGATATGATGATGGATCCAATTCTAACAACATTGAACACAACACAAAATCTCTTATACTAAAATGGCCATCTTTAAAATTTAAAGGAAGAGATGTAATTTCTGTTAATTTAAAATAAATAAAAAATATGACTTTAAAAAAATACTTTTGGAAGACTTACATTTACTATATTTCAAATAAAAAAATAGATCATATATCTAAGATCACGTTTTATTTTACAGGACAAATTCTTTAAGTTGGTCAACTTTTTTGTTTTTTTAGGAGAAAGGTAGTCAGTCTTTGATATGGAAAATATTTTGGTGTGGGAAAGACAAAACCCAATTACATGTTATAATTGATACAAACGCTTGAAAATCCTAAGCTAATAATTAGTTAATCATCAATTTCTATTTCCACGACGCTACACATTAATGAATTTTATGAGCGAGTCAAATTAAAAGAGCTTCTGTCTTGGGATTATGAAAATTATAAATTAAATTTATTTAATTCATAAAAGGAGAAACTTAGCATAACTGAAATCAAATAGTTTAACTTGAAAGATTGTAATTAAATATCAAGTAAAATGTGATTTTTTAACCCTTTTAAGTCATAAGAATTACGTAATTATACACACTACTTAGCAAAATATAAAATTAAAAGATTATATTGGTTATATTAATCTACTATATGTCTGTACCAAAAATTATTAATATATTATATTTATTTTGAAGTTTTAATATAAAATAATACTATTATTTTAGTTGTTTGAAAAATTAATATAAAAATCAACACCCATTTTGGTTTTTTTCTATAAAAGGATCACCCTATTTGAGTCGATCATCTAAATTAAAAAAAAATAAATCAAACTCAACTCAACTAAACTAAATTTAATCAGTTCAACTTTTATTCTATTAACAAGATCAATCCAACCTAATTTTGTCAAGATCACTCATATATATATATATATATATATATATATATATAGTTTTCATTTTCTGACCCAGCTTGATTAACGATATTGATTTCCTTATCTTTGTCTTTTTGGGCTTCATGCCTAGATCTGGCTCTAGTAAGGGTTGGTCTAGAATGGGCTTCTTGCTAGGTCTGAGGAGTATCTTGAATGATGATGGACGTTAATCCTTCAAATTTCTCCTTAGACTCTTCAAAAGGCTGATTAAAAGCTTTGAGTTTAGCAAACTCTTTCCTAAGCTTATTAGTCATTCTAAAAGGTTTGAAGATAGGGGTTTGAATGGTTTTAGGAGCAGAGGTGCTAGCTCCTGAACTATGGCTAGGTTTTCCTAGCCTCGCTTCCACCCCGTATCGTATCAGAGCCTGATGGGGAAGTAGGAATATATGGCTAGAACTGGTGTATCTTTTACCTTTCTGAACTATTACCCAAACATGTAATTTCTGCTAGTTTCTTTTATGTTTTGTAAATGCTTTAAAACTTTTATGTCTTAACTAGTTAGCATGATAAGCAGAGAAAGTTCCAATAGTAAGTCCCGTTGGTTGAGGGCAGTAAATCCTACAAATGATTGGAATGCAAGATCTGAACTTTTGTCTGAGATTCATTGGCTTTAGTTAAGAGATAAAAAAAAGAGTCTGGAATATAGCTCAGCAGGTAAATCTTAACCCAGATCTATCTTAATGTTCTTATAGAACCAAAGGTGACAATAATATCAGGGGACTATTTTTATGCTATTGTCTTCATGTCTCTCTTCGCACTTTCTCTTCTCGTCTTTCTTTCAAATCCTCCCAACCTTCATCTTCCTATTTTAATCTTTTCCAAGCTGAGAACGCTTTAACCAAATCAAACCGTAATATTTTCAAAGAAGAAGTTTCTTTTGAAGATATTAATCAAGATCTGGATGACTGAAAGATCCCCAGGATTTCGGAAAACAAACTTTACAAACTTGACGAAAAATATTTTCGTAAATCTGATTTCATAATTCGGACTGTTGAGACTAACATACTTCTTAAATATGATTTTGATGAAATTAAACTTCTTTCAAATAGTTCTTTAAAACTTCACAAACAAAAATACAGTTTTCTGCATGTTGAATGTGTTCAAGTTGCAGCTAAACCTTTAGGAATAGAAGGATTAAACACCTCAATTCTTTTATGCCTCAGAGACTCTCGTCATAATCAGTTCACCGACTCCATTATTGGTCCCGTAGAAACCAGTCTTAGCAATGGACCCATCTACTTCAATTGTTATCCAGATAGGACTGTCAGCCTTGAGGATGCCAATATTTTAGATGTCCTAACCCTAGATGTCCAGCTAGACAACTAAAAGGCTGGTGGGATAATTACTTGTCTGAGGAACATAAGATTACCATTCAAAGTGCTGTCAAAATAGAAAATGATGGTACAGTCTTGACCCAAGATGGTAAACCTATTTCTGATTTTGTCAACCAGTTAATCTTCACCATAATTCAGCACTTCATAGGTGATTCCAGTCTTTGGAATGATAAATCTGTCGAACTCCTTTCCAATCTTAATTTCTTTCAAATAGTTCTTTAAAACTTCACAAACAAAAATATAGTTTTCTGCATATTGGATGTGTTCAAGTTGCAGCTAAACCTTTAGGAATAGAAGGATTAAACACCTCAATTCTTTTATGCCTCAGAGACTCCCGTCATAATCAGTTCACCAACTCCATTCTAGGCACCGTAGAAACCAGTCTTAGTAATGAACCCATCTGCTTCAATTGTTATACAGATAGGACGGTCAGCCTTGAGGATGCCAATATTCTAGATGTCCTAACCCTAGATGTCCAGCTTTATGGTCTTGATATAGAATTTCATCTCGTACGGCTCAAACAAAAATACCCAAATACTGCTTGAAGGCTGGATCCATCCCAGTTAATATCATCTATTGAGTTCAATACAAGGTAATGAACTCGTGTATGTCTAGAGTCCTCAAGCCCAGGAAAACTGGAGAAACTACTTTGTTTCTCACAGATACAACCAAGGCCAAGGTTGTGATTTCGAAAGTCATCAAGTGGGAAAACATTAATTTATGAGAAACATTATCTCATCTATGCCTCACCTTTTAATACTTCATTTCTGCATTTGTTATTGTTCATAGCCATGTGAATTCTGTATTCTATTCCTGTTTTCCGTACAAATTTTGTTATCTGTCGTAGTCCCTTTTCCTAGCCACTTTTCATCTATGCAAGATTATGAAGTTATCCATGATTAATAAGACCTGCATAGATTATGAAGCCCTTAAGCTAGACTTTGACTCTGAGGAAATGACTCCTCAAAGAGAGTGGTTTCTTAGCCATTATAGGGATGATAACAAAGAGCATTGATTTCCTTATCTTTGTCCTTTTGGGCTTCATGCCTAGATCCAACTCTAGTAAGGGTTAGTCTAGAATGGGCTTCTTGCGAGGTCTGAGGAGTACCTTGAATGATGATGGACGTTAATCCTCCAAATTTCTCCTTAGATTCTTCAAAAGGATGATTAGGAGGCTGATTAAAAGCTTTGAGTTTAGCGAACTCTTTCCTAAGCTTATCAGTCATTCTAAAAGTTTTGAAGATAGGGGTTTGAATGGTTTTAAGAGTAGAGGTGCTAGCTCCTGAACTATGGCTAGGTTTTTCTCCTAATTTTTCTCCTATGGTCTGGAGGTACTTGTTGGTGTAGTTGGATTGTTCCATAAGACTCTTGATTTTCTTCTCTTCAGGATCAGAAATAGAATTAACAATACTCTTATCAAACTTCTTAAGAGTATCTTTAAGATTAAGCTTATTATTGATTAATTAATTGTTAGTTTTAGAAGATGAAGAAGATGGTTCATCAAAAGATTTGTCCCAGTAGATTTACACTTCTTCAGCAAAATGTCGCTCACCTGGATTTTTCAGTGGCGGTATGTTTATGGTAATGTCTCTATCAAAGGACAATTACCAATGCTCAGGAGACAAGCTCTTGTCAAATGGTGGTCCTAGTTGAAAGGGAACACTCCAAATCCTTTAATGCCAACTACATCTATGAATGAAATATAGATGACAAAACTGAGTGGTGGTCCCAGTTTGATCACTCCCGAACTCATCTTGACCAGGTTTCGCTTTGGTTCAAGAGTCATCCAAAATTGACCAAAGCAGTAGATTCAGAAACTTGCAAGTTCCTTAATCAGAGATCAACAACCATAGCAACATTAGCGTCATCTTCCTCAAAGGAGAAGTTCACTAAGAAGATGAAGATGATCTTTAATCTTTTGGAGAAGGAGAATGAAGATGTTAGACTGTTAGTTCCTCATCCAAGAAGCCGGTTGAAGAGCCCATTGAAGCCTACTCTCAATCCTCAGAGATTTCTACCAGAATGAAGACGACTGTTTTGGGATCAATTTGGATGATGAGTGACACCAGCTTGACGTCAGCATTACATCATCCTTCCCTGCGATAGAGTACTGTGCAGAACTGTTCACTGTAGAGGTAGGTTTTCCGGTTTTTGTCATCGGAACTGTAGAAATAGGGATTTGTGTATCTATTTAAAGGTTGTGTCCCATAATCTTTAAACAAGTTTTTTTAGTTTTTTAGAGAGTTTCACATAGGTATATCTCTGAGTTATCTGTAATCTTTCATGTTTTCAAGCGTGTAATCTTTAATCATTTTTGAGAAATAAAGTCTTATTTTCTCATATTGCATGTTTTGTTTTTATAATTAAATTCTTCTCTTCTCATCCACTCCCTCTCATCCCGACGGCTTGCCGCGCTTGAGAGTTGTTATTTACTTTTATGTTATAATACTTCATTTCTGCATTTGTTATTATCATAGCCATGTGAATTCTGTATTCTATTCCTGCTTTCCTTACAAATTTTGTTGTCTGTCGTAGTCCCTTTTCCTAGCCTAGCTTCCACCCCGTATTGGTGCTGACTACGGATCTTATCCCTAACCTTATCCCCTAAAGATTTTGGAAGACCAGCCGAATTATGAAATCAGATTTACGAAAATATTTTCCGTCAGGTTTGTAAAGTTCATTTTCCGGAATCCTGGGGATCTTCCAGTCATCCAGATCTTGATTAATATCTTCAAAAGAAACTTCTTCTTTGAAAATATTACGATTTGATTTGGTTAAAGTGTTTTCAGCTTGGAAAGGATTAAAATAGGAAGATGAAGGTTGGGAGGATTTGAAAGAAAGACGAGAAGAAAAAGTGCGAACGAGAGACATGAAGACAATAGCATAAAAATAGTCCCCTGATATCATTGCCATCCTTTGGTTCTATAAGAACATTAAGATAGATCTGGGTTAAGATTTACCTGCTAAGCTATATTCCAAACTCTTTTTTTTTCTCTTTTAACTAAAGCCAATGAATTTAGACAAAAGTTCAGATCTTGCGTTCCAATAATTTGTAGGATTTAGTGTCCTCAACCAACGGGAGTAACCAATAGGCTCATAGTTTTGGGTTTTTTTTTTATTTTATTCAAGTCTCCAAATTCTCTAGGTGTTAAAACTTTAAGGATTTGCAGAGTTGAATAAGCGATTAAATGTTTATAATAATTACTTCCGTGCAGTTAAGAGATATATCATAGGCTGAAACAATCACCATAAAAATAAAGATTAAAAACAAATCGCTTATTCACTACTAGAAAAAAGGGCTTTAACATCGGCACGTTAACATCGGTTTTCAAAAAAACCGATGTTAACGAAAACGCGGTGGCAATTTTGTAATTATGTGGACAACTTTAACATCGGTTCTCTAAAAAATACATGAAAACCGATGTTAACTAGTCTTCATTAACATCGATTTTCTGAAAACACATAAAAACCGATGTTAAAATGAATAGTTAACATCGATTTTCCTGTGTTTTCAGAAAACCGATGTTAATGAAGACTAGTTAACATCGGTTTTCATGTATTTTTTAGAGAACCGATGTTAAGGAGTAAGGCTTAACATCGGTTTTAGGATGAAAACCAATGTTGATTTTGTTATTTTAAAATAGTCTGGGGCCCTAAGTTTACCTTCACTGAGCGCGCTTTTCTTTTGCTTCTTCCTCAACCTCATCAGCTCTCATTCTCTGGCAACCATTGTCGTCGTCTGCCTCTGGTCTCGGTTTCCATTGTTGTTGTCGTCTACTTCGCGATTTCCACCATTGTTGAAGCTTCAGCTCACGTCTCCATCCGAGGTTAGTGGCAACGCTTCTCTGTTTTGGTTCTTGCCCATTAATGCTTGCTGTTGTATTTTGTTGTGGCTGTTGAATGCGGTTTTGTTTTGCATTACCAATTTCCGTGTCATGTATGGGTTGAATGTGTTGTTGATGTGAATAGAATGAAGTTGCCCACTAAGTGCTTGATCAAATGCCTAAACGAATACCGTAATGTCTGGAAAAATACCTAGTAAGCTTTTGTTAGCTATTTTGTAACTTGTTTGTTTTGTATACCCTATAGTTGGGAATTGAAGTTGATGGTTTAAACTTAAAAAAAACAACTTTAAAATAAGTGATTTTTATATAAGCATATAGGATTGGCTTCTTCAAAAAAAGCAGAAAATTGCTTAAGTAAAAATAGTTTAGACAAACACATCAGAAAACCATAAAAGCACTTATTATAAAAAATAAGCTTAAACAAACTAGCCCTATCTATGGTCAGGTATAAAGCCTGGTCAGAGTCTCCAATGGGAGTGGAAAACCTATTATGCACTTGCCCTTCTCCCACCCTTTCTTGGACACTTTCAATTAATTTAAATTTACTTCTGTATTTAACCACAATCCCATTTCCACCCATGATGAATAATTGAACATTGTTGGGAGAGCAATTCAAATTTCAAATAAATACAGTTGGGTGGAAAGAGTTTTTTAGGAATTTGTTAGTTATGTTTCAAATTTTTAGGATTTTGTTTAGATAAATGTAAGGATATTGTTCTTATCATTTAGATTTAGGATGTTATAGTTTGGGCCTAAGATTAGGATGCTAATAGTATTTGGATTTTTGTATTACCGTTTAGCTATATATAGAGAGCCAAGAATTAAAAACCCAAAAGTGTGTTCAATCTAAAAACCCTAGGGTGTGTGGGTAATTCTGTTGTGTGCAGAGTTTTTCCCCAACAAATATTGGGCAAAAGTACATCATAGAATAAGGTTATTTTCCTAAAACAACAAACTAGTAGAGTGTACTAAAAAAGTGTAACAATCAAATTATTGTTTTAGAGAAATTCAAAGACCTTATATCCAAAAAGGAATGCAAGTCTAATAAATTTAAAGGGTTTAACGAACAAACCAAATACTCATCCTTTTTAATGTGAAAGTACTAGCATATAAGAGTTTTAGAAAATGCAAAGAAAAAAAGTCATCCATAATACAGATGTGTAATCTATCATATTAAGATGGAAAACTAGTTCCCATTACTCTCCTTCTGTTTTAGGCAGCATTCAATATAATAAATGAGAGACATTATCTTCTGGAAAAATCATGAGATGACACAAGCTTTGATTTGATATAACAACATTGCTCATGAGCTAGTTAAGCTTCATGTTCTCCCAAGCTTTGTTGTCTTGTTAAGAATTGTAGAGACTAGGGAAGAATGGTGCTGAAAATCATGTATTAATTGACTGTTCCACATCATTTGTATGTAGTTGTCCTTTGCCTCTTTGTATCGTCATCACCATCAGTGTTGGATAATTTCAGTGATTTGTACATCAGTGTTGGATAATTTTAGTGATTTGTACAATTTCATGATTAACCTAACTTGTTACTTAACTTAACTTATCTGTGTTATTTGTTTTTTACAGGATCATGACTACACCACCCAACTCCCCTCCTCGTGCTGAGGCACCACATCCTCCTCCTGAGTCAGCAGCGGCTCATGCTGAGTCAGCACCTCCGCTTGAGTCAGGACCTTCGCCGTCTTCAGCGAAGAAGACGAGGAAAGCAACACGGCTGAGGTCACTGGCGACTAGAGCTCCTGGTGCTGACAGACCGGTGGTCCATGTCGATCCGGTCACAGGGAAGGCTAATGGTCCTCAGGCAAAGAAATTGAGGACATATCTTGGGATTGTGGCTAGGGACAAGGTGGATGTCACGTTGCCTAATTGGAAGGAAGTTCCTTCAGCGCAGAAGGACTTGATTTGGGAGGACATTCAGGTATATGTCATTTAAAGGTCTCATTTTCCTATTGTTGTAATTATACAATTAAAATGTTGTTCACGTTACTTTATAACTGACTTCCTTTTAATGCAGGCTGAATTTGATATACCTGAAGCGTCTGACCATCGGACAAAGAAGAAGATTCTCCAGACC